>CM042325.1:26305419-26600419 GCA_023566125.1 Zingel zingel
TGTTGTGCAGCGATGGAAGCATGTGTCAGACTCTCATGGCAGCGAACACCGTGCCGGAGGTTAAATCCTAATCATTTCATTGATATGTGTAAAACACACACCCACACACACACACACACACACACACACACACACACAGACATCATTTAATGACACAATAAACAACCATCAATACAGATTACACCACCCACTTTGAAACACAAACACTGAAACAGCCCATTGACAAACACAGACCTCAGGTCACACTCAAGGTCTGCTCCATGTAAACACACACACACACACACAACCTTGTCTAGTGCCATGTGCAGAGGGGGGTGCTGAGTGATAGCAAACTGATGATAGCTTTCCAGATGGTGCCAGATGTGTCTGCATGAGTGTCTGTGTGTGTGTGTGTGTGTGTGTGTGTGTGTGTGTGTGTGTGTGTGTGTGTGTGTGTGTGTGTGTGTGTGTGTGTGTGCGTGTGTGTGCGTGTGTGTGTGTGTGTGTGTGTGTGTGTGCGTGTGTGATGCAGGTGTATCTGTACAGACTGTATGTCTGGCCTGAGTAGGAGTAAATTAGTTGCAGCAGGGCAGAGCCTTTTCCAGACCCACAAACGCACACACACACACACACACACACACACACACACACACACACACACACACACACACACACACACACATCCGTCCTGTGAGCATTGTATTTAATGCTAGATGACAAACAGGTCTGTGTTAAGATCAGCCTTGGGTTACACTTCCCTGCTGTTTGTCTGGGACTCTCAGCCCCACTCTGTCATTATTGCCTCGCTGCTGCTTCTATCTGCCCCGTTTTTTTGTTTTTTTTGCTGAAGGAATGGCCCACAGCCCGCCTCATGTAATGTCAGTGTCCTGCAGACACGATCCCTCGAAAGACCCTCAGCTTTCTCAGGAACTGAGAAAAAATACGGTTTACTTAGCTTTTCAAGTCCACAAATGAGATTTCACAAAGCGTGTTAACCAGTTTGTGCTAGCGTTAGTGATACAATTGCAATACAGTATAATTGCTGCAACTAGTGATTGTTGTCATAGTTGATTAATCTGTCAATCGTTTTCTCGATTAATAAACTGTCACAGAGGAGAGAAGAAACTAGAAAATATTCACATTTAACAAGCTGCAATCAGAGAATTTAGACTTCTTTTCTTTTATTTACAGAAAATGACATACTGAAAATGAAATACTTTTGACAACTAATCGAATAATCAATTAATCTTTGCAGCTATAATACAAACGATGAAATCCAGTGTGATGCTGGAAAGGCAGGGCTTTGAAAGAGAGCGGGGGAGAGACCTTGAGTGCTGCATAAACACCTTCAGTTAAGCGAGATGGTACTTCAAACCAGACATAAGTGTAAGTTATAGAAGGGCAAACCTCAAGATGGAACCATAAAATGTTGTACTCGGCCAATGATGTGGTTTATGTGTTTATTTGGGAGTGATGGCAGCCATTAAATGCCAGATGAATGATTGATTGTCCAGCATGTCTGCCTGCATGCTGCTCGTTTAAATAGGAGTACACAGAGAGTATAAAGCAGCAGGAATACCGGTCGGAGGAATATAGTCACACTGCCATTACAGTAATATTACTTTTTATACTGCCATTAATACTACTACACTCAAACTCGGTCTCAAACTTTGTCTTCTAGTTTTTCCCAATAATAAGTACCTGACTATATATATATATATATATATATATATATATATATATATATATATATATATATATATATATATATAAAGAAAACATGGAAATAATTCTGAAATGATGGATGCATTTAATAAAGAATTATTGTTTTTATTTCTAGAATCTTTTTATGTAAAATCTTAATCTTAAAGTAGAGACTCTCTCTCTCTCCCTCTGAGATGTAGTAGTGGAGTAGAAGTAAGTAGGAGAAAATGTAAATACTCTAGTAAAGTCAAAGTACCTTAAAATTGTACTTAAGTAAATGTACTATGTACATGTACTATAGGACGTTTAAAAATTGCGTCACGATTCATTTTTTTTCTTATCTCAACCGGTTGTAATCTTTACACATTTATATTGATTTATAACCAATTCACGATGCATCGTTAGATCCTAATAGATTGTAATAAACAGAGGGCTAATAATAAGCAGCATGTCTCAGGCTATTGCCTCTTCCACCTGCAGAATCGGCTTTAAATTGCTTTAGCTGCCCTGTGTATGCACTGCAATCCACTGAGGATCGGCTCATATTCGGTGCACATCTGTGTGTGCTGCGAGCAACTGGCTGACGCCTGAAAAAAACTTGCTTGAGGGCTTACCTGTCCTGTGTATCTGACGTACTAAGCAGCGTTCTGAGAGGGGCTTCCAGCTGAAGTGCACTTCGCTGCAGCCTAACGGCTATTTTGTGATGTGTGATGTGCTCTTGTACATAATGTACTTCACTGAGTTCAACAGACACTACTGTATTTTGGGCACTAGCTGAATACACTTGACCCTACCAACTCTTTTTTTTCTACTAAAGGGAAGTCTGTATTTTGCACTAGACCGTCCATCTGCAGACTATCTTTAATCCAAGGGGTTTCCTGTATGTGATCTGCTCCACTGTTGGCCGCCTGCAGTCATGCAGTGCATCCCACTGCTTCCTACAAACTGTTTTAAAGCTATGTGCTGTACGCCACAGAGTCCTGCAGAGTGAGCTTTGCCATCTGTTTTATCGTATCGCATTGTAAAAGTTAGCTTTCTATAAAACAAGTAAAAAAATAACGCTTTCTATACGCCTTAATATATACTCCCTTCCCACATTATGTCGCATCCAATAACCCGTTTCACCCAGAAATTTATTAAAGCAACACCAAAGCACTTTTCCACTTCGGTCCCCCTATAGGTCGGAAGCAGAATTTTCCATTGTAGTTTCTTATGTCTCATTGGAACTACAGATCCGCTACCCAATCTGGCAAACTCTGTTAGGAGTTGATGACTGAAACTATTTTGGAAACATTATTTTAAGGTACAAAATAATCGTTGGTGTTGCTTTAAAGGAAGCGAGATTAAAGGTGCTGTAGGTATGATTGCAAAGATCCAGCCAAAGAATTTGAACATCAACAACTTTCTGCTAAAGCCTAAACAATCTGCTAAGCCCCTCCCCCCACAAGGGAGAATCAATGTGTGTGCATGAGCAGTTATTGACACGCAGTTAGACACCCCCCCTCGGCCCTGATTGGTGCATCTGAACAGGGAGCTGTGGATTTTTGCAAATAGCACTACAGGCTGTAGGTGGTGCCAGAGGAGCCGGATTAATTTTTTTATTATCTGCTTCATGTAGTTCTACTGGAACATAGAGTCAGTTTCAGTAAATATGACAGAAAGTTAGTTTTATAAGTCTTAGCTACTGCATCTTTAACAGACTCTAGATATGTTTCCACACTTAATCTCCTGTGTATTTTGGCTAGACCAGGAAACCAGTATTGAACCTGCATTGAGTCTTTCATGGTTATGGGTACATTAGTCTATATTCACGACGTTCCACTTCCGGGATTGCTCCGGTGCTGCAGGAAATTCTGCCGGATGCATGACTTTTCGCCGATGTCCGTTACCTTCCGCTTTCTTTGTGTTGGAATTCTAAACTCCAGTGGATTTCTGAGGACTATGGTTAACTGCTCCTCAGATCTCTGCAGGGTAAATCCAGACAGCTAGCTAGACTATCTGTCTAATCTGAGGTTTCTCTTGCACGACTAAAACAACTTACACGTTCCACCAAAACAGGTTCCTTCCTGAGGCTATGTTGCAGCGGCTCCGTGCGGAGCTTAGCGCCACCCATGACGACTGTGATTGGTTTAAAGTGCTCATATTATCCTCATTTTCAGGTTCATAATAGGTTTACATGGTTTAATTTTCAAAAAAACACCATATATTTCCGTCGTACTGCACGTTGCTGCAGCTCCTCTTTTCACCCTGTGTGTTGAGCTCTCTCTGTTTTAGCTACAGAGTGAGGCATCTCACTTCTGTACCATCTTTGTTGGGAGTCGCACATGCACAGTAACTAGGTAAGGACTACTAGCCAGTCAGAAGCAGAGTATGAGGGCGTTCCACGCTAGCAGCTAGGTGAGCATTATTAACGTGTGTTACAAAGTGACGCACGTTTGTCATGGAAGTAAAGGCTGGACTACAATAGAGCTGTTTGGAGCAGTTTGTGAACAGTGTTTTCTGTTGGAGATGGTAAGTCCCTTTGGGGGTGGACTTTGGGCTTTTTCACTTTGTTAACCTATACCATGAACACAAAAGATATATAACACAATAAAGGAAAGGGGAAAAGCCAAAAAGCATAATATGAGCACTTTAAAGAAATGCCGAAAAACCAGAGCCGGAATGCTGTATGGACTAGCCAGAGCAAAGCCAGACTATGGGTATATAAAGATTCAATTAAAAGGTCCCACACATGTGTCACAGAGGTCTAATTAGCCGGAATAATTAAAAACACCTGTGTAGGTGCGCAGGGTCTTAATATGAGTGAATCAAAGAGGAGGAATGTCGGGCTTGATGTTGTTCAGTGTCAATGATTTTTGTCATAAAGTCATCACACGCAAGACAGCCACAGTTCTGGACCAATCTCTTACATCGACACCGGCTCCTTTTATTCAGATGAGGCCCACCTGCTGTTTGGAGTCTAATGGTGTGGAAAATTTCAACTGGAACACCCCCTAAAGTCGAATATCCGACTCGGAAGAACCTCACCAACCCCGACCAAAGCCAAGCTCAAAATCTAACATGGCTGCTCCGTGCATCAACAGTAGTGAAAACTGTAGTAATATACAGTTTATTAGCACTTCTGTCTGTCTTATTTTTGTCTCATTAAATGAGTCATTCACACAGTACTGCCCAACTATCTGCGGGCATGTTGCTATGCTGTTTGTGCGCATAAAATACAGCCTAATGTGTTTTTATCAACTGGTATTGCTAGCAATTGCTAACTGGGCTAGAGCTAAACCCCACTGTGAAATAACAGTTATTCCAACTTGTTGTAATGGCACGTGGTCTAGTCGGGATGTCATTCTCAGCTCCGGCTTCTGACTCCCGAGGTAAACGCATCATGAATATCCAGTGTGACTGGACTGGATCTGTAGAATGGGATGATTTTTTTTAACTGAATGACTCACTATTTCTAAGCTTAAATCTGCAGAAATTGTATACCATGCACTTGGGCCCTTACAGCATCTTCCCCTGTCTGTTGATAACGGTATCAGCTGATATTTATTAGTATGGCAGCTACATGGCTTGACAGAATGGTCTATCCGCAGCTCTCTCTGGCGCCACTCTGCATTGCCCACACATTAGAGTGGGCTGTGGAAGCAAAGCATTTTTGGATGTTGTAGTGCTACATTGCATACAGAAAATAAAACAATTATAAGAGCAGAGTCATATAGACCAGGGGAAGCAGAATAGAATAGAGATTCTACTCCTCACACACACACACACACACACACACACACACACACACACCCACACACACACACAAGGTTTAACCACCCATATTATCTGGATCCCTGTATGTCTGTGTTTGTCATTGAAGCTGATGTTGAAGAACCTAACAATCACAAGGCCACCGGCAACATCACTCACTCCTGAGAGGGTCAAACGGATCCCTCATCCAAAAACACAGCAGCTCTCCCACCCTCATTCTCTCTCTCTTTCTCTCTCCCTTGCTGCAGTACACTCAGACAGGGGTTTCAAGATGGGCTGTCAGTCTCCAATCACACCACTAATCTCCTCTGAAACACCCTGATGCATACAACCCCTCCTCTCTCTTTCACCCTTGCTCTCTCCATCTCGCTCTCTCAATCACAAACACACACACATGCATACACATCATCCAGATATCATCACCATTAGTTAGGCCTAATAGTAGCAACAAACAGCCAGCAATGGTGAGAGAGAAATAGCCTTCTGACTATTGGTCCCACAAAAACATCAGAGGGGTAGGTTTTCAACAGAATACCAACGCTGTGTTATTATCTTTTTTTTAGGCAGGCTTCCGCTTACAATGGAACAGAATATAATGTCTTACTTGCTTTCCCAGGCCGGGGCCTTTGCAGCAGCTTCTGCACGGTGAGCAGGTCCTCGGTCTTCACCGCCTGCAGCAGTTCCTGGTCCTTCCCCATCTTCCGCTCTGAGCCGCTCTACTCCCGCAGCATCCTCCGAGACAGCGGCGCTTCAACCCCAGCCTCACCACGCGGAGGGTGCGTCTACAGCGGCCACGAACAGCCTCCCTCTTCCTCCCCCCTGGTCCCTGACTGGATGAGACCACCTAAAGCTCTGGCATATGATGGGGTGAGAGAGGGAAATGATAGACTGGGTGGGATGGAGGGATGCTCTCGGGTTCCCCCAGCTAAGTGCAGGCAGCGCCGCTGGATGTGGACGGGACCGGGGGGCAACGGCGGCCGTTCTAGATTCCAGTATCAGCGCGCTGTCGTCGCGCGCGTGATATTTTGATGGTAGAAATGATTGGTTTCTCGTTTCCACGGTTTGCTCGCGCTCCTCATCTGTGATAAGGTCGGGAGGCTGATTCGTCTCCCCTTGCAGCTGCGCTCCGAAACAACGATTAAAACCGAAAGGGAGACAGCCTCGCCTCGCTGAAGGCAGGGGACGTCAAACGGAGTGATGAAGCGAGTAGCCTCGCAGGCTCGGGAAGCTAGAGTAGCCTAAATGATTGTGCGTTTAAAAATCGGATGCGCGCGGTGTCCGTTTCTCCCGAGGTTGCCGCTCTCGTGCTCTGCGTCGTAAACACAATCCAGGGCTGCTGCTGCTACTGCAGCCATCGCTCCGCTTGCACTCCGGCTCTGTATTTGGTAATGGTTTTCTCCGCGTGGGGGGCAGGGGTAGTGAGGGGTGGGTGGGGGGTGTGGAGGGGGGGGGGGGGGGGGGGGGCGTACACGCGCCCGCGCGCTCTACAGCTGGCCCAGCTAGTACCGCTAAATGGCTCGTGCTGCAACTTGGGGGCGGACCAGGAGCGCGGTGCTCTCCCGCCTCCTTTTTTCATCTCTCTCTGGCTCTGTTTCTATGGCCCTCTCTCTTTGCTTTACAGAGAAGCTGCGGAGATTTATTCAGCTGCCAAATAAGGCACAGACAAAGTGAATAGCTAATCAATGTGTTCCACTCTCTTCTTCTTATTGGATAGTTGGCTAGATTAGCTTCACTGCATATAGCCTACCCTTTCCCCAAGTGATGCAGAGTTCGAGATGTAATCCATTAGGCCTACAGTTATCCGAGAAAAACGATTTCAAACGCACGGTCCTATATCACATTTTATAAAGACACACCTGCCTCTGTGTAATAAGCCTCCTGAGCAGGTGTGTAGAGAGGAATTCTAGCTGCCCTGAAATAACTGGCCCCGCTCCCCTTTTTTCCTATGGCACTACAGCAATGGTCTAGGCTACTGCAGCAATACTAGGCTACATCATATTACACAAAGCATAAAATGAAGCGTGTAGGAGGAAAACAAAGATAAAAGTTGTATACGTACACGTGTACGCTTACTGCACAATGACAATGCCAACATGATGTTGTTAAGCAGGTACAATGTTTACCACGTTCATCATCTAAGTTTAGTGTGCTAACATTTGCTAATAAGCAACAAATATTAGTATTACACGCTGCGCCAATGTGGACCTCGTTTGAAAGTGTAGTGAACGGTGTGTGGATGGATGAAAAGTTATATTTGTATAATGTAAAAAAAATTCTTTTGCCAACATTAGATATGTACACTGCTAAAAGACAGGCCTATGGAGCATTACGAACATTTTGTTACGGCGTTCGCAAACGTTATTGACGTTAGCTTATCTGTGTTGCCAGATCTCGCTAAAGTTTGTTCATGTGACAGGAACGGGTCTCGATTTTTTCCTGATTTGTCCATCCGAAAAATGTCATTTTAGTGTCAGAATGTTCAGGAGATTAGTGGCTTGTGAAGAATGGGTCCAATATTTACTTTAGTGACTATGAGGTGAAATAATCGGTCATAATCTGCGTTCACGTTCAGTCGCTAGCCGCTAGTCTCCTAAAGAGGCGTGGCAGTGGAGAAACCCATGTGACACAGATAGAGGAAATTACTCTGAGTTGGGCCGTCTCAGTTCTAAACTGAAACTTTGACCTGATGATGGTGCTAGACAAAAAGCTAATGGATCACCAAAGTTATTAAAATTCATTCCAAGGCGCACATGAATGTGTGTAAATTTCATGGCAATATTTATTTTACACAAAACCCCAAATGTCAACCTCATGGTGACATGGCTAAAGTAAAAGTCCGGGGAACCGTGTATATCTGTACAAAATGTCTTGGCAATCCATCCAACAGTTGTATTTCAGAAGGGCCACAAATCTGTGAAAAACATGGCTACAAAGCCAATATAGTCAGTAGGTCATTGTAAATCTACCAGTCAATTTTCATTCCTACGCTCATCTATGGTCATGAAGGCTGGGTTATGACCGAAAGAACTAGATTGTGGTTACAAGTGGCTGAAATTAGTTTCCTCATGAGGTTGGTTGGCGTCTCCTTCAGAGATAGGGTGAGAAGCTCAGTCATCCGTGAGGAACTCGGAGTAGAGCTGCTGCTTCTTTGCGTCGAAAGGAGCCATTTGAGGTGGTTTGCGCATCTGGTAAGGATGCCCCCTGGGCGCCACGTCCAGCTGGGAGGTGGCCACGGGGAAGACCCAGGACTAGGTGGAGAGATTATGTGTCCACCCTGGCCTGGGAACGCCTCAGGATCCCCCAGTCACTGCTGGTTAATGTGGCTCGGGAAAGGGAAGTTTGGGGGCCCCTGCTGGAGCTGTTGCCCCCACGACCCAACCCCGGATAAGTGGGTGACGATGGATGGATGGATGGATGGATTTTCAGGTTCATTCTTGTATTTTGTGTTTCTACTCAAACTAAAGCTTTACTGTTCAAAAAACACTTTATCATGCTCATACTGCCCATGGCTGCTGCGACTGTATTCAGTCTCTGTATAAGACAATCTTTTGTAGCGCCTGTCTCTTTAAGCCCCCCTCACGAAAAAGCCCAGTCTGCTCTGATTGGTCAGCTTTCTGTATCAGCCACGTTCCTGTTGTAGCTGGACTTTGTACTGTGAAAAACCAAGGGGGTAAGCTTCGCTTCAGAGTTCGAACCTCCTATGGCGCCATTTTGATGCTACAAAGCGATCACCTGGCGTTAGCATTCCAGTGACTGCCATTCATTTTGACGTCACTTTGACAGCGAATAACTTTACATCTGAAGCGTTTAAAGACTTTATTTGTCCATTGTTTATTTCTAAAGAAACACGACAATGTATAAAAGGCTCCATTACTTTGTACCTCACATTATGGCTCCGTAGTAGACGATTTTGTAAAAATAGGCTAACGATTGTGTCATAACCACGCAACTTACTGTCGCATAGTAGAGGAATTACCGTATAGTACAGGAGAAGCTCGCAGGCAGTTTTGACTTACATTAGCTGTTTAAGTTTAATTACTAATGTTAACTAGCATTTTGGTTAGCAATAATTACCCTGTGCCTATGTTATCTCCTTACATATACCTACGCTCTCCGTCTCTGCAAGATTGGGAATGATTGAGATTTCTCTTGGCACAGCTACCAGAAGACTTCCAACTTTCAGACAGGTTGCTCACGTCACATTTACGTCGTCTCTCTCAGTTGGAGGCTGCGCAGTAACGCTCAGCGCTCACCGGAAAAGTGCTTCTAATGGCCTTCACTGGTCTCTGTCCAGAGCAACGGGATCTGTTGGTCCATTCTTATATACTGTCTATGTGAAAACACCAATAATATAATAATAAACCTTATAAACCAAACATTACGCAACCAAACATGATTCAGCAGTAATGTGACCCAAAATTGGGGAGAAATTAACAACATTGGCAGCCAAGATTACATATTTCCCTGCCGTTAGCATGCAGCTACTATAGTTAGCAATGGACAGTAAGAGAATATAGCGGTACTTTTTACCGTCAAAATATATATATATATATATATATATATATATATATATATATATATATATATATATATATATATATATATATATACAGTATATTTTACACCAAATACTACCCAACCGGATATATTTCAGCAGTAATGTGACCTGAAATCGGTGAGAAATGAACAACATTGGTAGCAAAGATTACAGCTTCTCTGGCGTTAGCATGTAGCTACAGTACGTATGGCAATGAACAGCTGCAGTAACAGCCTAGAAAAACGCGTTCAGTAGCCTGACTGGAGCAGATGACCAATCATAGCAACCCAGCTCCGAGTTACGTGACACGGGGCTGAGAGTAGAAAAACCTGATCAGAACATTGGGATACCTGAGGTTTTTGCGGATGGGGATTTCTCTGAAATATGTTTACCTCATTTGTTGAAGCTTTGGCTACCCTGGAAATCCAGAGATCTTGCAAGAGCACAATTTGAATTTGCTCAGCGACTCACTCTGGCATTGAGAAACGATGCTCATTAACTATGCCCTTGTGGCCGAGCTGCACCAATCACATCGGTGTATCTGATATAGGCGGGCCAGAGGCGAGCTAAACAGATGACAACAGTTTAATCTACCAGTTAGCTCCGCTGGTAGCTAAACTTATGGGGCTCTGGATACGTCACCCCGTGTATTGTTGTGATTGGTGGTAGTGTTATCCAATTGCGCGCAGTGAGATTTTCAAATGCATGCTTGGTGCGTGAAAGTACGGAAAAGCTTAACAGGGTCCCATTAACACTAATCGACTTTGTTGATTAAACAGAAGCCCACACTGTTTATTTTTAATTGGTTTAACTTGATCAGTGATCCCTTCGCTCTTTGTCGAAAGCCATCATCAGGTCAACATTTTGATTTGTCCAGTACTTTGGTTTGTGACCAAATAGGGCCTAACATTCCCATCAGCCTTTCATTCCCATGAAAAAACGTGATTATCTATGTAAGTGGCATAGAAGTGGATATCTTAAATCCTCCTGTATATCACAAATCCTCCTGTATATCACACTGCTTTGAAACGTTCCTGTATGCTGTTGTTAAATGGCTGGAAACACTGTTCTTTACTAAGAATGCAATTACAAACTCTTTCATCTGGGATTCAGGCACTCCCATCAGTCAGGGCCTTCATCAAATGGTAATACTCTAGCATAATTTATGTCACCTGTCATCACAATGCCACTCATGCTTAACCACACATTGAAATTTTCTGTATGTTTCTGTAATTACTGTATTTAAAGGAATAGTTCTACATTTTGGGAAATACTTTTATTTCCGTTCTTGCTGAGAGTTAGATGTGAGGATCAATACCACTCTCATGGCTATACGGTAAATATAAAGCTACCCACTGGCAGCAGGTTATCTTAGCTTTAGCACAAAGACTTCACCCTGTTCCCAGTCTTTATGCTAAGCTAACTGTCTCCTGGCTGTAGCTTCATATTCACTGTAGCCAAAGATAGGGGGAGTGGTATCAATCTTCTCATTTAACTCTCAGCAAGAAAGCAAATTAGAGAATTTCCAAATAATGTCAAACTTATCCTTCAGATTCCATTTTTAGATAACATATCAAAGTACACTAAGTTTTTATATTTGTAGTATTTGATGCATTTTTAGGAATCCAGTCTCTTCACAAACCTGTATACCCTACATATAGAACCTACAGTGAATGCACATATGCTGTGGTCATGAAGACAATTGGAGAAAGCAGAGCACATATCAGTGATTTTGACCCTGACTTCTAACTGCAACAACAAACTTGTCTTCTTTCTCTGTCCAACCTCCTCCAGATTTTTAACTCCACTCTCCTCTCCATTGTGTGTGTGCATGTGTGTGCATGTGTGTGCGTGTGTGTGTGTATGTGTGTGTGTGTGTGTGTGTGTGTGTGTGTGTGTGTGTGTGTGTGTGTGTGTGTGTGTGTGTGGGCAGTGCCTGGATGCTGCTCTCTGCCTCCTCCACATATCCAGTGAGTTATGTAAGAATACTGAAGAGTAGCCCATGAGCATATTTATAAATCTGTCTCTGTTAATGCAAAAGCTGCTCACTTTCCCCACACTATGATGTATAAATGCTCATAATTTTAGAATTTACCTGCAACACTCATACCTCCCTCTTCATCTTTCTGTGTGTCTTTTTTTCTGGCATCGTTAAACAGGAACAGTTGGTTTGAGACACGATTTTATATTATGTCCAAAGGAGGAAACCGTAGATTCACGAGCTACTTACTGCAGCCATAGTTATTACACCCAAAGGGAGACCTGTTCTCTTTCTCTCTATCAGTGTGTGTTTATTGTGTGGTAGGCTATGGGGAGTGAAATTCCTAACCAGTATGGTACTTTCTCTGGGTTCTAAGATAAATTGGTACATATAAGCTTTGCACACATGAAAACAAGACAGGGGACTGTTTTAAGATAAAGCAAATATTACAACTTGCAATGCTTTAAAGGAAAAGGACAACTTTGATCTTTGGAAGCAGATATAATAAGAAGCAGCAGAGAGGAAGTGCTTAGATGCATATTTAATAGACAGTATGTAGTGGCACAATTTCATAATATTTCAGTAAACATTTTGCCCATTGAATGTAACATTCTCATACCTAAATGAGTGGTATTTATATGTCTCTTTCCATTTGAATCCAGAAGCATATCTTTCTGACTGCATGGTGGTTAAGGGATTGGAATAACTGTTTAGTGTGTGTGGTTAAAGGGAATATGCTTATCAGGCTAACAGTACACATGAAACCACACCAGAGTCACTTCATTTAACAAGAACTGAAATAGGGCTGTTGTGTGAAGCATTCAGAAAATCAAACACTGCCCTCAAGTGGCCTGTCACAAAGCATGCACCTCCTGCGAAGGCTTTCAGTGTTTAGGCTTATTATTGGAACTACTGAGGCACTGAGAGAATGAACAATGATAAGTAAACACATTTGTCTTTTTGTGCCCATTTTAAGATAAACCAGTGGCTGGAATATGCATCTACTATTGCATATAGATATACCAAGTTGTAGGTAAGTACATTATCACAGTCAGCACATCAGCTTAAACATGTAATAATAAAAGAAGAAAAAAAAACATTTAATAAACAAAACTCTTTGTTGCATAGCACTGCTTTCTTTGTTTTATTTTGGTGCCTTTTCTTATGAAATGAAACATCAGAAGGTTCAGAATATTTGGAAATTGGGCAAACTAGCAAATCTCCATGTAACAGTGGATTTAGTTTGAAATTAGATTTAATGCCTGAACTCTGATAAGGAGCACACAAAACTTTGAGAAATAGTGTATGCATTATAAAATTACCGTAGAGCGGGCCTTGGACCCACTTGGACCCAGTGGTGGAATGTAACTAAGTACATTTACTCAAGTACTATACTTAAGTACAACTTTGAAGTACTTGTACTTTACTTGAGTCTTTTCTTTTCATGCCACTTTCTATCTTCTACTCCACTACATTTCAGAGAGAAATATTGTACTTTTTACTCCACTACATTCATTTGACAGCTTTAGTTAGTTACTTTACAAATTAAGATTTTTGCACACAAAACATAAAATATGATGTTTTATTATAAGTTAAACTACCCAACAATATATAGGCCTACAATTCCAGCTGAAATGATTAGACCATTAAACACTTAGTTGATTGACAGAACTGTTTTCATTGTTTCCAGTTTCTAAAATGTGAGGATTTTTCTGCATTGAGTACTTTTACTTTTAATATTTTAAGTACAATGTCCTGATTATACTTAAATATTTTTACTTAAGTAACATTTTCAATGCAGGACAGACTATTTTAACAGTGTGGTATTAGTACTGTTACTTCAGTAAAGGATCTGAATACTACTTCCACCACTACTTGGACCTCACTGAAAACCGTACTGATGATAATTAATTACTTTTCTGTGAAAAATGGTATAATTTACGAGTTTAAAAAGAGCACTTGAATGCATCTTACAATCGGCCTTTTTCCATTTCCTAGCATGTGATTGGTCGAGCTGCACGTCCATCAAAACTGAACATCGTAAGCAGTCAGAGTGAGGGGAACAGGTTGAAAAGAGAGGCTTGTATATTCAAATACTGTTGGTTGCAGATTGTAACCGGACCTAACACGCAAACTGGTGAGGGATACTATTGTGTTTTGTTTAATTTAATAGTCGTTGTTTGATTATCTACTTGCTACATAGAAATACTTGCTTTCTAATGCATGAAAAATCAATTCGCGCATTCAAGAGCTTTGCCATGGCAAGATTACTGTGAGCTATCGCGTTAGTACTTGTGTGTTACCGTTAGCTAACGTTATTTCATAATATTACAGCCACACATTTAATATTAGCAGAGGTTAATTTAAACTTATTGTCTAACGGCTTTTTTGCAACTACAATTTCAACACACGGTTGCACTTATTAACACATTCATTCTCGAATAACATACGGCTACGTAAACAGTAACATCCTGTGTTGTCCTGCTAGCTTAGCAACATGATGAAGCTAATATCGTGACTGTTGATGATAGATTTCTACCTCCTTTTTAAAATCACGAGTTAGCCCATTAAACGCCACTGACCCCCTAAAAGAGAATTCGCAATGCTAAGATACAGATTTAATGTAATGTAATTGCATTACCCTTCCAGTTATTGTAGGTCGCACATGGTTACATGGCATATGTTGGCAAACCAGCCTTTTGTTTGCTCTTTGTTATTTGTTCCAAGATCCTCTCAAGTGTATGTTCTATAGACTGTATATAAAAAGGTATGAACAAGCAAAACCTCCAAACTGATATCTAACAAACATTTACCATGCTCAGGCATTCCTATAAAGTAAAACAATGTATAATAATAACATCCAAAGTAAGTTAAAATAAAATAGCATAGTCAAATCGTCAACACTACAATAGCACGAGTATAAAAGTAGATTTGAATAGTACTGTTGAAGGTGGAAGGCTGCTACTGTGGCCCTTCACAGTGAAAGCTCATTAACTATCCTATGAATGCTTTGAATGGGCATCTACAGTATTTGTCAGTATCTGTCTTTTAATAGGAAATTGATCCTAACAATTGCAAATTCTGCACATTTGGTCTTACTAGCTTAGGAGTTTTATCAACTTTTTCAAAAGAGGAAATCCATCTTCTCCTCTCCTGGATTTAGAAGAGGCACACAAAATATTAGTAACTATCAACTTAAAATAAGGCAAAGCTGCTTCAAAGATTGAGAAGTTTGTTGGATTCACACTTGATTGAATATGAGAAGTTTGCAGCTGCTTCAGTGTTCCAGGAAAATAAGTCCTCCTTGCAGTTCGCAGGAAGTTCATGAATAACTGAGCCACATTCTGAGGTACTTGGAACGTTTTTATGCTGCAGTTTGTGCTTGTTTGTAACTTCAACACCGCCAATAAGGGAACTGCATTAAAATAGCTGAATGCAAATTAAAATAGCTTTGCCTACATAGACGGACAGACATACAGACACTAGTCAGTCAAGGATGGTTGGCAGTAGTGTTTTATACACTTGTTAACTTTCATGATTGTGTGTCATGAGGAAATCGAGCTATTTAAGTATTTATTATGCTTTAATCAGAAAAAGCTGCTTTTATGAAGAAAAAAAAATTCAGTTCGGTGGCTTTTTGTAAGTCTTCGGGAACTAACTGAGACTGTTCCTCCTCTACTTGAGTTACGAGAGTTGACACTATTTTTTTTTTAAAGGCAGTACTCTTCCCCCCCCCCCCCCCCCCCCCCCCTCCTTGCCCTCCCCTCCCTCTCCACTGCAGGAAGGGCTCAGCGCAGCGTGGGTGCCCAGGGAGCCACTGCCTGAGTGCGGGGAAAACAGCGGCCGAGACCCCAAAGACATGAATCACACCAAGGGTGGCCTGGTCATCTTCACCGCCAACTCACACCCCGCCAGCCGCGAGCTGGGAAAGAGGATTTCAGAGTGAGTACAGTACAGTAAATTCCTAGAATAAACAACTCAGACTGTAGAGGTAAATGTATGCCTATCATCCTACGTACTGCATGTGACACTCACACCAGAACTCTCTTATCTCCCTGCACATTCAAAGGCAGTGAAGTGGCGTCCTTTTCTCTTATCCACACTTATGTGTCTAGAATATTAATGTTACATTTATGTAGTTCGACTGGAGTTATATACGTAGGCATTAGCCAGTTAAATTGTAATACAAATGCATGGCACAAATTTAAGTGATTGTTAGTAATATCAAATTTGGTACGAAACCCTTTTAAACTTCACCATTAAACAAATCCTCAGCCTTCCATTACATGGTACCTGCTCGACTCGCCTTGACTCTATTCGCCTTTTTTGGTTTTCCATTACGAAAAAAAAGTACCTGGTACTAGCTCACAGGTACTTTTTTTTTTTTAGTGTTACCTCCGGCGAGGTTCCGAGTGAGCTGAGGCGATACCAAAAGGTGACGTGAAAACCTGCAGACTACCGACTGGTCAGAGAGAATTGTCACTATTCACTAAGTCATCTTTTCTAGAGACAGACTGGGGTGTCCTGAACACACCCGCCATTTTTAAATAGTTTAGCCAGCAGCGTTTTTATTTTTGCTGCCTCCAGCTTCTTTTGAAACACAAAATTTGTCTTCTGGCTGTTTCAGTGACACTCCCACACCGCCGCACAACCCTGCGGCAAATCGCCGGATCACTTATTTTGGTCTGAATGGGCCCTAAAAGGCATGTTTTTGGGGCGTTCCTCTATAGGTACCAGATTTGTTAACATGATCTCTCCTGGAGGGAGAATTGTAACCCTTTTTACTAGGGTTGGGTACCTTTCACGTCTGAACCAATACCACTACCGGTACCTGGAATTCGGTTCCCGGTACCCAACGGTACTTTTTTCAGTACGTTCCCTCTGTAATTACAAAAACTTTATTTCAGTTGTAAAAATAATTCCAAACCTATTTACTTAGAACATTGTTATTTATTTAGAATATTTTACACTGACAGAAATTAAACAAAAATAAAACCCCTCCCTCTTTCCTCCCAAACCCGTCCCTACAACCTATTCAATTGAATAATTATTAATTTCTTACTCACTGTGACTTTTATTCTTGTATTTGTAGAAATAAAGTTGCCTTGCAACCTCAGCCTGTCAGTCAGTCCCCAGGGCACAGAAACCACCATTGTGCCTGCTCGTCTCAGAGGAAGTGTAACGTCAACAGCACTGCGACCGCTTTCGGCTCACCATTAATATCATATCACAGTGAAAGGTGTCTGCGTGAAGTTTTGAAAAACTGTAACCACACTGGAAACCGCTTTATCGGCATCGCCGTGACTCACTGTGACTTCAACAAAACTGCAGAGCCAACGTAGTTTGCGCCGTCCACACCTCTGCGCGCGTGTGTGTGTCTGACCTCTGCTCTCTGTCAACATGCAGAGAGGACAGATAAGCTTGCGCTTACTCTCCTCTCTGCTCTCTGTCAACATGCAGAGAGGACAGATAAGCTTGCGCTTACTCTCAGGTACCGGAATTTGGCACAGGTTGATTTTACGTGAACCAATACTCGGTAGTACCGACGTGATTCGGTCAGTACCGGTAAAAGTACCGGGTTCGGTACCCAACCCTACTTTTTGCACGTGACTGATACTGATTTAACTGTTTGTGTAACACTTTTATGATTTTAATCAATCCCTTTGAACTAGTACTCCTAAATGTATGGTCTTTTTAACCATATTACAGATTTCAAGATCCTCACAGACAATGAACTTACTAAGACTTTGTAACTTATAACAGGCTATGAGTGTATTTTCTTTAACCTGTCACACTATCAAAACATTCATGAACTGCAAAATGTACTTGAAACGCACATGAATGCACTCCTGCACTCCAAAAGGACAGGGAGTGCATGTTTATAGAACAAGCGCAGTCGGCCTGGCTTGTGCGACACTAAATCCCATGGTCTGTGTGAGAGACGGATATGAATAAAACACAACGTGTTAACAGGGTGTAAATGTCCTGACTGCAGAGTGAGCAGGTCAGGTTGTCTCAAGTGAAGCAATGTAACAACAAATACATGTCTATACTTGTAGTGTATTATCGTGTATTTTTCCCATCTAGTTTTTTGATTGTTGTTGAGCAAATCATTCCTTCTTTCAGTACAAACATACCAAGTTCTTCTGACTTTGCAAACCTTCTCTCTCTCTCTCTCTCTCTCTCTCTCTCTCTCTCTCTCTCTCTCTCTCTCTCTCTCTCTCTCTCTCTCTCTCTCTCTCTCTCTCTCCACAGGCGGTTAGGGGTGGAGCTTGGCAAGGTGCAGGTGTACCAGGAAGCTAACAGAGGTAAGATGGTGTCTGACAGAGTGACTCCATGTGCATACGTAAATATTTGCTTATTATATAATCAGGTAGTTACAAGAGAGACCTGAGTACTGCGGAAGAAATGGAACCAAGATGTGAGACACCACAAAACAACCAGTTACACATGAGCTCCTACAAACAGCATCACACACACATCTTTAAAATCAAAAGTTTAAAATCCTCCCAATGGGATGAGACTATCAAGTTTTGAAGTCCTTTGTAATTCATTCCATTTAATGTGGTGTGTGTACTGTGTGAAAAAGAGTGCTGAAAACTATTAGTTGATTATTGATTAGTCGCTCTGGGAATTGGTGATGGCCATTTTTTTAAATTTTTCTGACATTTTATGAATGAAATTGTTGAGAAAATAATCAGAAGATTAATCGACCATGAGAATAGTTGTTCCTGGCAGCCGTAATTATAAGTCTGGGTGGGAGTAATAATATTATTCATGTAGATTGTAAATAATAATAGGCCAAGCACAGAACCTTGTGGTACCCCCTTGGTTATTAAAAGGGAAGTTTGCTTGTGTGTAAAGCAGAAAGGAAATGTAAGCCTGTTACATAACTAAACGTTATATGCAGTTCAACACTGCGGATTTACTGGTTTAATGTTCGTACGTGTCCAGAGAACTGAACAATCATGCCCCCCCACCCCCAGTCAGCACAGTTGCACTTTCTAGATAGGGATTCTATGTAATGAGACTCAGTGCAATATTGGATGTCTTGATAATGTTTTTTATATTTTTCTTATTTTATCTATTGTGTGAGTGTGTGTGTATATGAAAGTGAGTATTGTTTTAAAGGCTGCACAAGCAAATTTCGTTGTATGGTTCTATTGCACAATGACAATTAAAGTCTATTCTATCAATACTCGATTGATAACAGCGTCACCGTTCTTAGAAGATCCGGTGGAGCTCGGTGCGCGGAGAAAGAGAGGTGCACTCAAAGGTTAAAACATTTAGAGACAGTCAACCCCGTTAACATTCCCTGATGAGTATTTTTATGAAAGATATAGATTTTGAGCAGAGGGAATTATTTATAGGCTATTTGTCGGCTTCTTGAGCCGGTTGTTGCCAATGCGCACATCTGTTTGAATTATTTGAAATCGATTTTGACTTTTTTATTTCTAACAAAATGACAAATCAAAATAAACAAAATGGTTGGCAATATATTTAATAGTTGACAACTAATCGATTAACCTTTGTGGCTCTACTTGTTTGTGCATGATACAAACAACCACTCTATTCTTATTAGGGTTGGGTACCGAAACGCGATGCCAATAGGGCACCGGTTCCGACGTAAACGGTAGTAACGAGACCGAAATAAGAACGAAAATTTCGGTGCCTGACTTCTTTTTTTCTTCTTTTCAGAAGCATCGCTGCACGGGACGCTACGTTACCGTTAGCTAGTAGCTGGATTAAACACAATGGTTAAAATGGTGTAAAGTGTGACTATTTCCCTGTAGAGGACGTAACAGTCTGACTGCAGTTGCCGTTGTCGGAAAAACAACACACAGACGGTGCGTTCACTTGAAACTCGCCAGCCTTGTGGTGCATTTTAAGTTATCGTAAAATACCCTTTTCCCATCTGGTGCTTGTTTTTGTCGTTTAGCAGCAATTTACTGGTGAAATAAGTTATTGTTATAAGTTATTGTTATTACATTATTAATCAATCATTTCATTTTGACCATATGGCCTTAGCAATAAACAAGCCGTTCTTTAATGTCGCCAACTGTTTTGTGCTCTTTTTTTAATATTTAATATTATATACATTATAAATATATTCTATATATTTCGGTTCAGGCACCGGCACCGTTTTAAAAGTAGCGATTTAGCACTGGTATCAGAAAAAAACCAAACGATACCCAACCCTACTTCTTATCCAGGAAACTGAACGTTAACCTTTTCGACAACGTTTGTAGTTTATGGTTTGTTTTGTGGATTTGATAGCTGTCCAGTACAACGTGTTTGCCAACAGACGACCAATTCCTCAGGAACACTTTCCAAACAGTCGCTGCTTGCACCTGCTTTATCACACGATGTTGATGCAAGATGGACAAAACAAAGAGCAAATAATCAGCGTGGTAGATCACATCAGATCTCAAGACGTTGTCAAGTACAGGCAAGATTATGTCTGTGGCATACTGAGAAATCAAAAACTGTCTGAAGGGTAGAAAAATCAGTCTGAAATAAATGTATGGTGTGTAGAGCTGGGCGGTATAGAGGAAATCAAATATTCTTTTACCAAATGCATCGATAACGATATTGCGACGATATGGTAGGGTTGGTGCTTTAACAAAATATTTACACAATGAGATTTTTGATAAATAATCAACAGTTATGTGGATATAATGACTACGTGGGTAAATGGAAATAATAGAACAGCTAGAACTTCAGAAAATGACGTCACTTTACTAGGAAAAGACAACACTTGTGTCATATTAAGATATTCAAAATGTAAGGCAATGCCTCATATCTATCGATACTGTATATTGCCCAGCGCTAATGGGGTGCTTTTAAAGGTTCCCTGCCACACAAAACCGTTTGTACTTGTATTTTTTTGAAATATGTTAAGTCCATATGTGTTTGTGTTATGTGGTGAATGTGAAAATGAACTGCTACCTCCTCTGTCAGTGGAGAAATCAGGCCAATTACAAAAGCTGGTCAGTCTGACGTGGTGTTGCCTGAGCTCATTACTATTCATGAGCTCGCCCAGTTGCGCTGGGTAAAGGATGCTGATAGCCAGGCTCTCATTGGCTAGCTGTTATCCAATCGGAGTCAAGCAGCTTAGCTCGTTGAATATTAATGAGATCTGGCACAAATCGAGCAGAGTCTTCCTGCAGGCTTTCTAGACCACGCTAGAATGGCTTGAAACAAGGTAACCAAGGCATGTTTTCCACAAAAAAATGTTACAGATTCCATGGTAGAACTTAAGACATTACCACAAAGTCATGAAATACGTGTGGCAGGGCACCTTTAAAAATAGTCATAATGTACAGTATAATTTGCAAGTTGTTTGGTAATGGGCAAAATCATACATGTGCTACAGTCAGCTTTGGTTTAACTGAAATGTTTAATAGTAGTAGATGTATACAGAAATAAATTCCACAACCCGAATATTCAACCAAATAAGTTTCTTGGCTGCTTGCATCAACTATCAGTTCCGACTGTTTCTGCTGGCCATTTGGCGCTGCCTAGATAGCATTTTGTTTTCTTATCTCTTTTCTGTGGGAGGCACATTTTTGGAACGCTAGTATCTTGTGAGTGTGGGGGTGTGGGGGTGTGGGGCAGAGGCAGATAGCCCTCTAATGAAGCTGTCAGGCCTCGCAGGCTTTGTTATGAGGTTGGATTGTGTGCGCGACGTGGGACTGACTGTGTGTTTATGTGTGCACGCTTCCTGGATTCTCTCTCGTTCTCACGTCCTGTTTGTTTCCATAGAAACGCGGGTACAGATCCAAGAGTCGGTGCGAGGGAAAGATGTCTTTGTGATCCAAACAATGTCCAAGTAAGAAAGAACAAGCACCCAGTTGAACATTTCAGCACAGTTTCCCCCTTGAAACATCTCACTAACATCAGGTTTTGTCAACGCTGGTCCCCTCCCTCTCTCTCCATCACTCGGCTGCATCAGGGATGTGAACACCACCATAATGGAGATGCTGATCCTGGTGTACGCGTGCAGGACGTCCTGTGCCAGAAGCATCACGGGCGTCCTCCCCTACTTCCCCTACAGCAAGCAGTGCAAGATGAGGAAGAGGGGCTCAATCGTCTCCAAGCTTATTGCCTCTATGATGTGTAAAGCTGGTAAGTTGGGAGAGGATTGCTTTGGAGCCGGAGGATGAACGGGAAGCGTCAGAATACAGTTGTCATTTTCAGTATGTTTGTATTTGCTTGCGGCATCACAATTTTTATTTTATTTATTTTTTAATTTTTAAGATTATCTTTTGGGCAGGACAGCTGAAGACATGAAAGGGGAGAGAGAGGGGGGAATGACATGCAGCAAAGGGCCGCAGGTCGGAGTCGAACCCGGGCCCGCTGCATCGAGGAGTAAACCTCTATATATGGGGGCCCGCTCTACCAACTGAGCTATCCTGGCGCCCAGATTGTATCATATTATATTATTAGCAGAACGTTTGACATACATGCAAAGTGAATTTGTTAAAGCTGTCGCGGGCAGAAAATTGAGCAAAGATAATGACCTCTTCCAAAGAGTCAGTCATGTTTATTTAATCCTCCGTGTCCTCCTTGGCTACAAGAAACAAGAATGTGGGGGGGGGGGGGTGCTGCACGATTACGGAAGACTTGTATCATGTGGACGAGTTGACAGTTTTGTCGTCATTACTTTGAATTCCTCATGGGGGAGACACAAACTACGCACTATAGCTTGAAGTAGGACAACAGTTGACAAGGCTCATCTGAAAGTGTGCGTGTCCATTAGGGCTGGGACCATGTGCTTTTGTCCAGATTTTGATTCTTTCACGATACGTGGGTTCCAAATCGATTTGTATTGCGATTTTGATTTATTGTGATTCTAGAAATGTTGTGATTGGTTAGTATTGAGTGTCGCAATTTTCTTTTTCCTTCTTTAACAACAACAAAAGTTGACAAATTGCATTCTAGAGACAATATATCACGAGACATTTCTAAAAACTAGTACATGTTTTTTTTTTTGTTTTTTTTTGCTTTCCGTCCATTTTGCTGGAAACTGATATGATGTAGTTGCCGTCGGCGCTAGCGTATAAACAGAAAATAATCAGGTGAATCATTGGTAAAACAAAAACAAAAAATATCGATTTCAAGGGAAAAGAACTGATTTTTAAAAATTGTCGCAAAAAAAGAAAAATGCACACAATTTTCAATTTCTTCCTCACCCCTAGTGTCCATTAGGGGTGGAACGGTACGCTGAAGTCACAGTTTGGTTCATACCTCGGTTCAGACATCACAGTTCGGTACAATGGAGGGAAAAGCAAAACAAAAATGCAGAAGGCAATTTTTTTTTATTGTGCATGTCTCAGGCTGTACCACCTAGTGTCATCCAGTCTCTCCCCTGAGCTAGCTGCAACAGCTTGAAGTGTATAAAGTAAGATGTAAACAGTAAACAATAAGTAGGCTACCCCACATCATCTCCAGACTCCATCTGGAACTTGTAAACAAAATAAGACAACCAGCTACTAGTGTGATATGGGAGGCAAGCACTGCTCTCATATGTGAATGCACAGAGCAGGGGTATTAAAAGAGCAGCTGGCGAATTGTGGCGTTAGCTTCACAAGCTAACAGCGAAGCTAACGGCGGAGCAAATGGGCCTGGAAGCCATATGTGGTCGAGGCAAGAAGGGATCCAGCTACAGTACATCCGTGTTTGGTTGTATATGGAAGGGACTAGTTTGCTTCGTGTGGACTCACTGGACCGACTCGACGTGTAGGCGGAGCTTGGGAGCTAAGGCGCGGCTACAGATTAGGTGTCCCTAAGAAATGCGTATGTAACAGTAGTTCCACATTACATTAATTAATTTGCACGCAAGTTTTATTTATTTTTATACCGTGTATTCTCCATGTAAATTCATGTACCGAACTAAGACGCCCGTACCGTTTTGGTTCAATACGAACACATGTACCGTTCCACCCCTAGTGTCCATCATTGCACACATTTTACACATTGTTGCGAAATGCAAATCCACAACTATGGTTAAGTACAGGCATTGACACTATCAAACTGCCGGTGTTTGTGTAGGTCTCACCCACCTGATCACCATGGACCTCCATCAGAAAGAGATTCAAGGCTTCTTCAACATCCCAGTGGACAACCTGAGAGCCTCCCCCTTCCTGCTGCAGTACATACAGGAAGAGGTCAAAACACATCATACTAAACACATGACTTGCATATTCAAACTGAACTAAAGTGAATTGTCAATTGTGTGCAAATCTAACATTGATTTTACTTACATCTTTAAGTAGTTGTACATTTTTATTACCGACTTGTATATACGTTTGTACATTCTTTCCTTTGTATTTTTTTATCTTAGTTTTTTTGAAAATTTGTTCTTGTCTTCTATCCTATTTATTATTTCTTGTATACTGTGTATGTGTGCTGTGTGTATGATATGTTGCTGCTGTAGCACTGACATTTCCCAATTTGGGATCAATAAAGTCTATTTAATCCAATATCTTTATTCCCATGTATTTCCAGATCCCTGACTATAGAAATGCTGTGATTGTGGCCAAATCCCCAGCCTCTGCCAAAAGGTACAGTAGCCTCCTCCTCCTCACCCGCTGGTTATGAAATCACCTTCAACAGTACAGAGCTAGCTAGCTAATAACCACCCTTTCCTTCCCTAAAGGGAAGTTAAAGCGGAGGTTTGGATGTTCACTGCTGTTGACAGGGGCAGCAGCAAAACAGACTTTAGCCACCAAAAAAAAAGAAATCCATTGCGGTTTAAGTGAACGCTATATTTAGAATACTTTCACCGCTTTACCTTGCCGTCAGACAGTCCTTTCCAATAGAGAACTGAAGCTGTGATATCCATCTATGCTTTCTTCAAAGCCGCCAGACTCCTTTGACAAAAACAGTCATTTTACCTCACAGAACACAGGAGTTGCTGGTCTACGGCTGCCTCGATCAGTTAGTTTGTTTGGGTTATTGTTTGTTATGGTGTGACTTTAGTGCTTTTAAAAGGGTTATTTTGGATTCACCAAAGTCTCACAATAACACTAACTAACTAACCGATCGAGGCAGCGGTAGACCAGCAGCTCATCTGGTGCTGCAAGGTAAAATTACCGGGTTTTTTTATTTGTCAATGACAGGTGGCTTTGAAGAGAGCAAGGCAAGGCAGCTTTATTTGTATAGCACATTTCAGCAACAGGGCAATTCAAAGTGCTTTACAGAGTGATATAATAGCATTAGTTCCCCGTCGTAAAAGGCTGTCAGATGGCAAGGTAAGCGGTCAAAATATTTTAAACATAAAACATTTTTTAGATGGGCCTTTTTTTTTTTAGGTGTCTAAAATACGTTTAGCTGCTGCCTCCGTCCACAGCAGTACATTGCTTAGCTTTCGTGTCAGTACTCCGGTCTGTTTCTCCAAACTGGGGGCGTGCTGACCGCCAGTTACTATAGGTCATACACTGACTGTGGATAAGTACCTCATACAACCCCATTTCAAAAAATCTAAACTATCCCTTTTAAAGTCCAAAATTGCATTTATTTAGCAGCAATCATTGCCATGGTATTTTTGTCTTCTTCTTTAATACTACCACAGGGAGTGCCAAAGTCAGAACCTTTTTCATATTGTATACAGTAACAAAAGTTATCTTCTCTATTGTACATTTCTCGTTTTAATGTGCCCCTTGACGTAATACACAGCCGTAGTATCTTGAGTTCACCTCTGTCTGGGTGTGCAGGGCTCAGTCGTTTGCCGAGCGACTGCGTCTGGGTATAGCGGTGATCCACGGTGAAGCTCAGGACGCCGAGTCAGACCAGGTAGACGGGCGACACTCGCCGCCCACCGTCAAGACCACCGGAGCCATTCACCCCAGCATGGAGATACCATGTAATGCACACGCGCGCACACACGCACACGCACACACACACACACACACACACACACACACACACACACACACACACACATCCATGTGTCAGAATATGTTTAGGTAGATGTACAGATGCTCACACACTGACTTTTGCTCTGCCACTGCAAATAACATTACATGGCATAGAGACGTGTTGCTACTTGACAATATGAGCCTAAATACTCTGTTTGTGTTTCCAGTGTTGATTC
Source organism: Zingel zingel (assembly GCA_023566125.1). Taxonomy (NCBI): domain Eukaryota; kingdom Metazoa; phylum Chordata; class Actinopteri; order Perciformes; family Percidae; genus Zingel; species Zingel zingel. The sequence goes on from CM042325.1 coordinate 26,331,472, forward strand.
CTAAAGAGAAGCCTCCCATCACTGTGGTAGGAGATGTAGGAGGACGCATCGCCATCATAGTGGTGAGAGCACACAGTTTGACTGGTTTGAACACACTGTCGTAGAACAAGGGCCCCATGAGAAAAAGCCCAATAAAGTGTGAGAAGAAAAGCAAGGAGGCGGATCAGCAGCTGCAGCAGGGGAGAAGCTGCAGGTGTGTCTGCAGCTGCAGGAGGGCAGAGCCCTGACACTCAGCTCACATTCTGTAAAAGATGTCAGCTGAGAGGGAATCCAGTCTGGCTTTTCCCCCTGGAAAGCGTCAGCAGAATAGCTTATTCTTTTACAGTATTTTGCTGTGGCTTTAATTAGTCTCCGCTGTCCCTGTCGCCATATACGAGCAGCTGGACTGTTGTTGGCGTGGCGTGAGCACACGTGCACACAATAAATGGCAGATAAATGATTGACAGGGATCCTGTGTCTGTCCGATGATACGGCATCAATTATCATTTTACTGCTGCGCTACTGTACAGTTGCGCTGGCGGTGGATCAGTCTGGGATTTCTATGATCCACACTCTACTCGACATTTTTAAATTGAAATTGAGCATAGTTTTGTTATTTCCGGTTAATTAAATTAAAATGAATTAAATTTGTCTGAAGATGTTTAGGGGAAAAACCCAATTCAAATGAAAGTTAACAATACTTTAGTATAATATTGTAATACATTTTTTTAGTCCGTGGTGAAAACAGCATTCAGAATGCATGAAGGAACAACCTGAACTCTCAAAAACAAAAAAATGTAAAAGCCCAAAATGTTCGTGGTGCCATGTTGCCACTAGAGGGTGCCATGCTACTTCTACAGGCTGAATGAACGAACGTCGATGAACTCGTTTGATACGGGTTGCGTTTTGTCTCGTAGGATGACATCATCGATGATGTGGACAGTTTTGTGGCAGCAGCGGAGACGCTGAAGGAACGAGGGGCCTACAAGATCTTCGTCATGGCAACACACGGCCTCCTCTCCTGCGACGCCCCCAGGTTCATAGAGGAGTCAGCCATCGATGAGGTAGGGGGGTGTGTGTGTGTGTGTGGAAATATTCCGGTGTCATACTTAGGTTTTGTTCTGCATAGTCTCACGTGACCTTACTCCACAGCACACATACACATGTCCTGCTGCACGATCCAAATTGTCTTCAAAACTTGCTATTTTCAGCATGTAGCTCGCTAGCTCGAAGGTTCTTGTATTCACATCTCGTATTCCTCCTCCAGGTGGTGGTGACCAACACGATTCCCCATGAGCTCCAGAAGCTCCAGTGTCCAAAGATCAAAACGGTCGACATCAGCATGATCCTGTCGGAGGCCATCCGCCGCATCCACAACGGAGAGTCCATGTCCTACCTGTTCCGCAACATAGGGGTGGATGACTGAACCACACACACACACACACACACACACACACACACACACACACACACACACACACACACACACACACACACACACACACACACATTGCCTTTTCAGATGTCTTCAGAAACATAGGTGATTGTCAAACACTGAAGTTGCTGCACACACAAACCTATCCATTACTTGCTCATATCATAATATCCAAATAAAAATGCTGACCCTTTCCTTTTAAATGCAGCTTAACATAGAAGATGACTGAATACACACAGATCTGTGTCATTAATGGACTACTGCCTGTCTCTCCAGTGGCTGCCCATAATATACTCATCTCTTAGTCTTTTCTCACCTCTCCATCTTGTCTATATTAGTTTTCATAGAAATTAATGTGAATCTTAGAACATGTTTGTTAGCATCGAATGTCTCTTGCAGTACAATCTCCAATAGTATGAGAAAGATTGCCAGTGCCTTCTACAGGACATACTCCCAACACACAGGCCTTCCTTCACTACTGCAATCAGAAGTGTAGAAATCTCAGCAAACTGAACTAATTAATAACGTTCCTTGTAATTAATCCAGGAAATGCTGGTTCCCAGCTAATTAATTTGAGTATCAGAGTGCACGTTTAACACTTGTCAGATTTTTGTTTATGTGGCATCTGAATGTGCTACTATTATATAGTTAGTTTAGACCGTGTGGTTGCCATAGCATGATGCTAATCTGGTGTCAAATCTACTCGCTAAAGTTGAACTGGAATTAACAGGAAATATTTTCTCAGTCTGGGTTAATTGGATGTTACAAACATGTTACTGTATGGCAGTGCACTTGTGAAATATGTACTCATGAGTCATCCCTTGTAACATTGTGCCATCGTTTTCAATGCCTGCTCAAATTTTATATTTATTTTTGCGACAAATGAGTAGTTCCCTTCCAGCTGGAGGGCTCCAGTTAGAAGTGGAGTGTTGTTCTAAATCATATGGAAATGAAGAACGAATCTTTGATCATTATCAAGTTTACTGAAACACCATATATACCTGAGTTTCAAAGGATGAAGTTACAAACCGCAAGCTAAAGCTGGAAAAGTACATTTCAAAACCTTTTCTGATGAGCAAAACTTGACTGAAGCAGGTCTTTGTCACTTTACCAGATGTGTTTCAAAAATGTTTTGTATTTATATTTAGCACTTCATATAAATAAAAATATGACCTATGAAAGTGGAGACTGCCTTCTTTTGTAGTTTTATAATTGGGTGTACACTTGCTTGTTTTAGCAGGTTTACTATTAAAACTATTTTACCATGGTCACTTTAGTTTAGCATGTTAGCATGCTAACAATGGGTAATTAAACCACATAGTATTTAAGTAACTGATCAAGGCCCTAAGAGGTCAATGTATCTAACATTTTTCACGAAAAACAAAGATTAGGAAAAAAATCTAAAAAAATAAATTTAAATGTATCAAAGCCTTTTCTGTTTGTCGCTTACTCTGATTACTCAGAATCGGAGCGTCTTGCTGCCTGACTCGCGGGTTTTATTCTAATACTTTACAGAACAATCGCGTGTTATTAAGCTAGTATCTACCTTCCACTCCAAGTACTCCTACAGTTAAACTTTCTTCTGATGTTGTCCATGTTAACGCATTCAGTATGGAAAGCCAAACGAATCAAATACACATGATTTCTCACATGTAAACAATGCGTTAACGCGTACATTTTTCACACGTAGACAACACGTTTAATCAAATTAAGATTGTTTGGCTGGTTTCAGTTTTTTTAAATGTGAGGATATTTCTGCATCGAGTTCTTTTAATTTATCACATTTTACTGATACGTACTTTTACTTAAAAATGTTTAACCCTACTGCTCAGCAGCCAATAAGAACTTAGTACCCATTCAAACTGGAGAAGTGGCCAAATGGCTCAAAATCATGTGAAATTAACGCTTTGTCTACGTGGGGAAAAAAACGTGTTAACGTGTGAGAAATCACGTGTATTTGAACTGTTTGGCTTTCCATACTTCTGGGCCGCGCTGTGCGCAGCTGGTGGATTATCAAACATTGACTTGCATGGCCGTGATTGTTGATAGGTTCTGGATTAAAATATCTAACTGCAGATATGAAGTAGTTAAAACAAGTAAAATGCTTATATACACACACACACACACACACACACACACACACACACACACACACACACACACACACACACACACACACACACACACACACACACACACACACACACACACACACACACACACACACACACACACACACACACACACACACACACACACACACAAATTGCTGATTTGAATCAAGTTCCCCTTCTTGTTCAACATATTTGATGTTTATTTATTAATGCTGACAGACAGGAATTGGTTCATACAAACATGGTGGCATCAACTGAAGAACAGAACCAGGCAGAGAGGGAAATCTGTTTCAGACCCGAGACACTCAAAGATCATCTTATCCGCCGTCAGATTGTCCTGCTCACACCGTTTGTGTCCATGCTCATTTATCTAGCACACCACGGGACACCTCTCGAATTTCATCAATGTAAGTTAAGCCAAGGGTTAATAGCATTTATAAAAAGGACTGAAATGATTTCAAACTGCCATGGAATTTTAATACTGGAGTGTAATAGAACAAAGCAGATGGAAAATTCAAACCAAAAAAAACTTTTAAAAACTGCCACTCTTCCTGCAGTGCTTTTTTTTTGTTGCATTTTTAAACCTTTTTCCAGTTTCTTAAAACTCAACACATTATGTGAGCACAAGCATATACTTGATCTACACAACAGGTCTCCGTTTGACTGGTTCTGTCTGTGAAGTGTTTAGAGATTGGTTACCGATGGTTACAGGACAGGAATTGCCAGTTGTAAAGGTGAAATTAGACATACAAGAAAGTATAATGGTCCGTTTACATTCGGCGTTACTCACCAAAATGCACTGCGAGGTCTGATAAACGTGTGCCCTCTCTGACCTAACCGTTATCCTTAACCCTGAAGCAAGGCACTAAACCCTCGGAGGCCACCAGTGGGACATGTGAAGCAGGGGAAAGAGATGTGTTTGGTTACCATTTAAAATATGAAAAGAACATGTGGAAAAAGGTATCAATCTGTCTACAATCTGTAGTAATAGTTAAATATCTGTCTAATATGTCTTCCAACATGGCAGTTTGTCTTTACTGTACTCACTGGTAAACACTCTATAAACACTTTTTTTTTTTTTTTTTTTTTTTTTTTTTTTTTTTTTATTAAATGCAGGCATGAGTGATGGGCAGACATCAGACAACTGGGATAGTCAGCTAACGTTACAGCTAGCACACATTAGAAGGCTTCGTGAAGGCAAAAGCAGCATGTTAAGGCAGGGTTGGTAACTACTTCCAATGTACACTTTTTTTTTAAATATATATATTGTTGGAAATGGTCTTTACACCCCGACAGTAATAAATTATTTATGTGCTCTGAAAAAGATCCGTCATCTGTTAGCTGCGAAATGAATCCTGTAAAAATGGTCTGCTTGGAAAGAGCCAATGAAAGAGGGGAAAAGAGAGAGAGAGAGAAACCTCCGAGGAGATGCTACTTTCAAATCTTGCTAGCTTTTCAACATTACCAACCCTGCCATTTACTAATAAGAAGTCATAACAAGGCAGAGTGGTCACTTACTGTGTTAAGATATTCAAACCAAAGTGACTCGGACTTGATTTGGTGATAAAACAGCAACTGTACAGCTCACATTGGTTTGACATAGAGATGAAACTGTAATCAAAAAATACTTCAGAAATTAAAAATACCCAAGGCAGATTGATTATGGCTGATTTTCATTCCTCTAAAAATACTCAAGAAGACTTGTTCCTGTTCAGTAAGACTACAATGGAAATATACTGCATGTTTTGAACGAATACTTGATGTCTTTAAAAATGTAAATCTTACATGAAATCATCAACCAGTTTGTAGTCGCTCCCCCTCGTCTAACTCAAACCTACTTATATCATGATATTTAATCAGTCCATCATTCAAACTGTTCTGGGTGGTCTTATTATGACACATTTGACCAGAGAGAAGAAAAACAGAAAAATTAGCACTGTCAGTGGGTTAACATTTCTAATACACAGTTCTTGAGTCGAGCACTACACAAGCGTTGCTCCCATGAGTCACTGAAAATCTAAAAACGCAAAAGATTTCCTGTAACATTAGGTCAGAGGTGAACAGATTCAGACGATGGTATACAGAGACAGATAGGTCAGCACAAATAACTTCTATGAGCAAATGCCTTATTTTAAAAGGCCCGTCTGCTCCGTCACACTGTGTGTTAAAGTGACATGCTATGAACAACCATCAATTTGTGTGCTTGGAAGTTAAACATTAGACTTGGATTTTCATGACACACAGAACTTGCTTTACCCACATATTTGTGAATGTGTTTCTGTGTTTGCAAGATGAGCTTTATTTTATAACATTTTATAATATCAGCGTGACTAAGAGCCTACAGCCACACCAGTGGCTCTATCGAGGTGGTGCTTTGAGTTCAGTGCTAATATGTTAACATGCTCACAGTGACAATGTTAACATGCTGATGTTTAGCAAGCATGATCACCATCTTTAGTTTAGGGGGTTAGCATGCTAGCTTTTGCTAATTAGCACTAAATACAATGTAGAGTTGAGGCTGATGGGAAATTAAAAGTTTGACCAGAAGATGGTGCTAGAGGAAAAGACAAGGGATCACTGAACTTCCTAAAATACATCAATGGATTCATTCTCTGGGAACCAGGAAGGTTTGTAAAAAAAAAAAAAAAAATAGTTTGCATTCATTATTGGTAATCAAATTGTTTTTTGATTTAGTCTTTTTTTTTATTATTAATGCAACCTAATCAGAGCTTGCCAGCAAGCTGTATTATCTCGATAAAGACATACAAAATCATAACAACTACCATGGTGGTGAACATTAGAGCAGCGAAATACACAATTTGCCCGTTCAAAGTTTTGTATAAGTTATGTGTGTGTGAACATTGTCTTACTCAGCACCATTTTGCCATCCACATGTAAATATGAAGCTCATATTTGTCATCAACTACTGGAAAATAGTCTAATCAGAATAGTTATATATATATATAAAATCATATTGTATAAACAGAGACTATACTGCATGGACAAATGTCTTAATTTGTTTTTTGGTGGTCCAATTATGATAGTTCCACATTTACAGTGAGTGACTCAAAGGATTACTGGTGGAATATATTTTCAAGATCTGACCCAAAGAGCATATTTTTATTTAACAAGATATACCCTCTCTTGTGTTGCTTTGAGTGTTTGCAACTTATCCGATTTATCTGACCAAAAAAACGTTTGTTAAAATTAAACAATTTTTATGCCTGAACCTCCATTGGTCCTTGGGTTCCAGAAAAAAAATTATCCGCTTTTTCCCGACCACAGTAACACTTTTGTATTCAAGCCATATTTGGACTATGTCAGGCATGTATCACTAACTTAAGTTCATTTTCTAAAGTCATAATACTGGCACTGGGACCTTCTACTCTTCTCATAATACAAGAGATGTGGAGTGTGTTTACACGCACACCGTTTTCTGAATAACACTGTCGCTCATAATATCCACGTCATGGTCTAGTTTCACAAACATTTCTCGGAGGCAAAACTATCCGGGTACGTTAGCATAACAAGGCTTCATTAGCTGATTAGAAAAGAAATACTGATCGCAATATCAACAGCTTACTTAGTCTTTCATTCATGAATATTGTATTTTAAGCTTTTAGGAAGTCAGTAGGCTACATTAACATATATAAATAGTTACAGGACTTAGATAACTAGCTAACTGACTAGCTATTAGAGACCGATATGTGTAGCACTTAAATATAACGTGATAATATAAAACCATCTATCTGACCTGCGTTCATTATTCACAAAACTCGACTCAAATTCTACATCAGTTTAAAAAAATCGGTTACATTCAGACTCAAAAATGATTTTTTTTTTTTTTTTTTTTTTATAAATGCACCACTTGGGAAACAAAGAGGGGAACTAAAACTGCATGAAGTCAGACAGACAGATTTCAAAGTAAAAAAAAAATGCAGCGCTATAAATTCAGCGGTATTTAAATTTCAACATTTAAATTAGGTTGCTTATAAAAAATATGTAATTATGGCCTTTTCTTGGTTTCCGTAGTAGTTCATATCAATCGATTTTAGCTGATATGTAAAAGGAAATGGTTTAAAATATGTTTGAGGTAATTTGTCCACCACAGAGAACTGGCAAATTACTGTAAATGTTCAGTACATATATTGGTCAATATTCTTTAAAAGCCAAATTGAAGTGTCCTTAATATAAACACTTGTTTAAGTTACATACATTTTTAACAGATTTGATCTCTCAGGAATTTTAGGCACTCTGGCTACACCCACGTATGTTTACCTCAACTAATGAGATCATTTGCACGACAGTTTTGCCTCCAGGACATGTTTGAACAATGGACACTATAAAGTGCTCCTCAGGAGTTCCTGCTGTACATAAGTTAACTGAATATTCTAAATTTAGCTTGGGCTCATGAAACTATGCAGTGAGTGCAAATAGAAGCTGTACACAAAATGAAACTAGTAAATTCAAACTAGCAGATTCACTTTTTTCTGTGATCCTGGATAAGAGTAGGTTTCTGAAATCCCTGCACCAACTCAATGAATTCATAGTGCGTTCCATTTGCACTCGGAGGTCGGAAGTTTCCGAGGAAACACGCCCCCCCCCCCCCCGAACTTGGATTTCCGAGTTGGGAAGTCGGAAAAACCTCACAGTACCCCCAAGCTCAAAATCAAACATGGCTGCTCCGTGCATCAACAGTAGTGAAAGCTGTAGTAACATACAGTTTATTGGCACTGCTGTCTTATTTGTGTCTCACTAAATCAGTCCAGGGTTTCCCCCAGTGTATTGCAAGCCTGGTGGCCCACCGGGCCTAAGTTGCCCCCCCCCCCACCCTCCCACCAGGCCTAAGCCACTGGGAATTATTCATGTATATTTAAGACGTTTTTTAAACTCCAGTTAACTTTCAGCCCTGACTTAATATGGGGTTCTATGGAATCTGTCTTATAGCATTTCTTTAAATTCTGAATTTTGCAATTCTGTCCATGACTGTGTTAAACAGAAACTATTGGGCTCTACATTAATGCTGCCATCAGTCTGTGGCTGGTTTGAGCCGGTCCCTTGTTTTTTGGGGGAAACCCTGTCAGTCGCACACACATTACTGTTCATCTTCCATCTCTGGACATGTTGTATTGCTGTTTGTATGCACAAAATAACAGTGTAATGCGTTGTCATCAACTGGTATTGCTAACAATGGCTAACCTGGCTAGAGCTAACCCCCACAGTGAAAATCTGACTTGCTAAATGGAACGCATTCAACTCGGGTGTGACGTCGTTCCCAGCTCTGGCCTCCGAGTTCGAGAGGTAAATGGAACGCACCATTAGTACATGACTATCCTTAATAAGAGGATGTTGGTGTGCGTGTAAACGCACAGATACTGTAGTAAACACCAACAAATACACACCATCAGAAGCTCTATAAGCACACAGACTATTCACACCCTGTTTGCCATTGATGTCGATAGAAAAGAGATGAAACGGACTGAATCTGGACTACGGAACCATTTCGTAGTCATTCGCTCATTGCACTGCCTTTCTCTCGGATATCAGACCTACTTAACTGCTTAAGCATTTTAAACACTATTAAATACATGTATAGAATATATACAAACAGTATGCCACCACAGTTCAGACCTAAAGAAAAACAAAAAGCACGTCTCTGACTCTGACGTCTTCCATCGCTTGCAGAGGCTAGAAAAGAGAAACCAAAGGCTTGGGTGGGCGTTCTGCTATTTCACAGTTTATGTCACTAATCAGAAATTTGTTGGTCATGTTGTTTTGTAGTTTTTATTACTTAACTATCAGCAGGTGGTGGCTATTTCCTTTCAAAGTTTTTGTTGCACATTACTACCACGGTTCCACTTCCAAATTTGTCTTTTAAAATGCGGTGGCCGCTTCTCCGCGTAGGTTTGGATTCGAATGATCAATGCCATGCGACAGAAAACACGTTTGTCCTCTTCAGAAGAATCCAGTCCAGTCCCAAACAACGGAAGGAATGGTTCGGCAAACCGCCTAATTCAAAAGTAGTAGAACAACAAATCAAATGTCCTTTTCCTTGGTTTTATTTTGTGGTCATGCCCTCTTGTCACTCTGTAAAGCACTTTGTGACGAGCCCGTTCGATAAAAGCGCTTCTTTTAAAATAAATTTGAATCCGGGGTAAGATATTGAAGAGAGGAGAAGCCAATACAGATCATCCATAAATAAAGCACAGGTTGTTGAATGTGGTTTCCGTGTTGATTGCCAAGCCGGGTTGCCAGGAAGACACACAAGGAGGATTCTGGGTATTACAGAGGGAGCATTTTTGGGATTGGTTATTGACTGGTTATTGATCGCTGGTAAGATGTCAGATGAGAGGATGCTTCTTTCCTCTTTGAATGTCGCCCCCCCTTGTCCTCTCTTTCACAGTTGTCATCCCTGTTATCCCCCCCACCCCTCCCCCCACTACCTGTCCGTGCAGTAAATGGTTGATTGGATTAAAATACAGCCTAGGTCAGAATGAAGGCAGAGCTCCTCCTCTTCCAGTCCCAGACAGGAGGTAGGAAGTAGCAGCAGCAGTCTAGGAGGGTTGGGGGGTCTTCAGGGCATCCACTTTGGTCTCCAAGTCTGTAATCTGGGAAAGCAACAACATATAAGGACAATGAAATACACATGAACAATACCAACTCTTTCTAAAGAATGGTATCTGTTTCACGATCAAGGGCACGATTTTTGTTGTGCACGGCGCGTATCACATTCAAGTGCACTGTGCCGAGTGCTTCGGGGATGTGCCAAGTAAAGTGCAACTTCTTGGCATTAATCACACTTGGAAGAATACATTATCAATCATACATTATGGGTGGGTGTGTTAGAGGCTGTGATAATCAAGGCCAATCACATCCGTTACTTTCACTGACAGTTTGGGAATCCTGTAGAGAGTTAGATTACCTTTTTTGTTTTTTGTCTGGGACGTGCAGTTTTACATATGAATATATATTGTATGAATATACAGCAGCTCAATTATAATGCCAAGAGAGGTTATGTGATATTACTCATTTCTGGACATGTTGAAGATCCAACGATCCCCATGTTTTCCATGCGTAAAAGTGCACAGTTCTATTTGTGATCACAATGATTCATACAATAACCATCTGCAGTTGAATACCACCATACATGAAATATAATGTGTAAAAATATTTGCAATGTAGAAAAATAAGAGGACCAAGGATGAAGCCTTGGGGAACACCACACGTCAGTGGGGCTACTGAAAAGGGAGCGTCACCAGCAATTACTGAAAAAAGTTCTTTTGACAAGATTTAAACCAGTCTAATGCAGTATCACTGAAGTCCGTTTTTTAAAACAATCCAACAAAATTGCAAGGGCCTTTTTCCTGTTGAATTGCAAATATAAACTAGAGATGCTAGATACTAGATTTTTTTTCTGACCGATCGCCGACCCTTGTTAACTGATCACTAACCATGGACAGCTGCGGACTTGTACCGGTCGTGCAACCAAAATGTTCTGTGCATTTTTGTGGACACATGCAGCCACTTTTCTGGAATCGCACAAGTCCACATCAGTCCACGGCATGTATGTTTGAGCCCGTCTCCACCGCATCCACCTGCGAGGTTGTCAGCTGTGTGTCCGCCAGGCATACTCTGTGTGTAGGACGGACGATTTAACCCGCCAGTCCTCATCTCTAGAGTGAGGTGTATCACGTAGCTCTCCGCTGTAAGCACCGTCCAGCAGAGAGCCACGAGCAGAAAAAAAAAACGCAACTTGCTAGCGCAAAGAAAGTACACTTGCAGTTAAGAAATAGATTGCATTAGCCTACTTTTGTTGCAATGCAACAAAAAGTTGTTCAATAACTTTTTTATTTTAATAACATTGTTTTTTAACTGATCAGTCAAAATTCTTTTTGTCAATTAACGGTTAATCAATACCATTCCTAATATAAAAGGACTAAAATGGGAAAATGAGGCGTTTTCTGGGGCTGACACACTGACACAGAACTCTTGCCACTTGAGACCAGTGGTGTTAGGGTAAGTATTTCACTAACCTTTTCCTGCAGGTTGTCCGCCTCCTCTTTGTGTGTTGCCTCATTCTCTTTTTGTGCTCGATGCTGAGCCGTCTCCTTCTTCAGGTACTCAATCTCCCTACAACGCACAAACACATTTAAGCTTAGGTGTCTTTTATTCCTCTCAAACCTTGAATGCATCTCTCCTTCCTTACTTCTGCTGGTACTCTTTAATCAGTCTCTTGGCTTTGCTGTATTTCCTCTCTAGAGTTTGGTACTGAGCCTGGGTTTCCTTTAGGTGTTCATCCACTGCCTGAAAACCCACAAACACACACCTCATCAGCAAATGAAAACGTTTGGGGAGATAAATGATGAGAGAAAATACTTCATCCATTCATGACTGATAGTCTTCCTTCCTTCGAGTGTTTACCCTCTCATAGATTACCTTACACAGGGACTGCGCCTCCATCCAGTAGCCCTCCAGTTTCTCCATCCTCTCTTTACTGTCCCGGATGTTTTGCTCCAACTGAGCGCGCTCCATCCGCCAACGCAACTTATCCTGCTCCGCGTGAGCCAGCTGGAGGTAAGGGGTGGAAATGTGGGAGGAGGAGGTATGTGGGAGGTAGAGCCAGCGTTAAGTCATCATTCAGCCAGCAAAGGATCTGATGTTATGCTAGTGTACATTCTCCTCTGCAGTGGAACCTGGATATTGCAGTGTGGGGCTGCACAATATATCCTTTTTTTTTTTTTTATATAAAATCGACATTGCAATATCAACTGGCACAATAAACACATAGTGAAAGGCTGCATCATATCGTGAAAGACACTCAGAGATTTGTTGTGTTAGTTAAAAGAAAATAGCAGTAGAAAACTGCACTTTAAAATGTATCATTCTTTTTTTAGTGGTGCCTTTTATGTTCAAGTCGGTGTTTAATTTGTTCAATAAAAGAATGATGAAAATGACTTCCTTGCATTTGTTTTAAATTCAACAAGCAGTTTGTTGCATTTTAGCAGAATACTGAAATCAGCAGAACTGAGTACACTTAAGTATCTCTTTATTTATCGCAAGTAATATCATTATCGCCATATTCAACAACGTTATTGCATATTTTCCTCATATCGTGCAGCCCTATTGCAGTGTATTTCATTGCTGCATGTTAATGAGAAGAGATGAAAAGTTAAGTGTTCTCACCTTCCTCTTCAGCAGCTGGATCTCCGCCTGGGTTACTGCATGTTTAATCTGGAGCTACAGACAGAGACAAAGATGAAAAGAAAATCCACAACAAAAACAAACACAAAAGCCTGATAAAACTGGGGGAACAGACAATTTCTGTGTGAATTGCTCTAATAGTTGATGCTTTGAGACCGGTACGCATCTTAGAGTATGGGTGTTAGGAGTATTTATTGTCTGTTTTATGGTATTGGTTGTATCATTAAATGTGTTGTTCTTTTGTTGTGTTAAGGGGGAGTTGCAGCAGAGTGTCTTGTTAAGACCTATGCCACTGTTTCGAGGTAACTGTAATGTTATTGTAAGCTGACTCGCTATAAAAAGACAAATGCATTTTAACGCCGTAAATTGAATAAATTGCCTGCTGAGAAACGAGTTTCAGGCATTCACATTTATGGAGGGGAGGGGACTAACCTGCACACGCGTTACACAATGAGTGAAATAAATTAATGGAAAAAAAAAATGATCAAAATCACACATACCTCTTTGAACTTGTGGGCTAGCTTCTCGGGGTCCAGCTCCACAGGAGACAACATGTCCTGGTTCTCGGCCAGGTCGAAAACCTCGATGGAGTTTGGAAACACCGGACTCATCTCCTCCTCCTCGTCCGTCGCATATTCACCCGTCTGCAGGTAAAGAGAAAGAGATGCGGAAAAGATGAGAAGAAAAACATCACATTTGTCAATACACTGATTTGTCAATATGCCGCCCCTCCATGCAGCATGACATAAAGACTTGATTAATCACACAAGCAACAAGGATCATTTCTACAACACTTATCATGAACTATTTTAAAAGATTTTATGTCTCTTTGGGTCATATTTGGAAAAGTTCAGGACGTTGCTGGTGGAAACCCTGTTTAGATGAGTGATGAGCAGAGCCGTAGCCAGGCTTTTTGAAATAAGTCACAGTTACAGATTCCCCTGGCAGAATCCCACCACAATAAGACATTTTCGACAAGCCACCAACCAAACTTTGTAGTATTTTCAAGTATGGCTGGGCGAAATGGTCAAAATCTTCTATCCCGATATAGGTTACTTCATATCTCGATCACGATATGGCATGTTTTCTGGTAATTCAATAATTAGTCTATATGAAATAACCACATGGTGAAGCCTATTTTTGTATACTCCTGTGTGAATTAAATACTTGACAAATGAAAAGTACGCAGTATTCCTCATTTTATTAAGAACTTTAGTGCAAAATAAACACAACGTGCAAGGATCTGACCGTAAAGCCTCGTCCAAAGGACGTAAATGTTGTCCTAACGCAGTTCGACCGTTGCTTTATTTGACATTGCGACAGAAACTATATAGAAAAATATATACGATGGACATTTTTAGATTGTTTTAAAGATATATATTTATCTCGTCATATCACCCAGCCATAGTATTACATTATATTTTTGTGTAATTTCTACCTCACCACAATATGGTCGGGTGTCAAGTATGCAATTCTGTTGAGACTAAGAACAGTCACATTTTGTCTAAAAGATATTAGAATCAGAGTATAAAATTCTCTTTACATCATTATAAACCCCCAAATTTCCAGATATATTCCCGAGGACATGATCTTGACATCTTTTAGTGGGAGCGTCGCAACTTGCAGCCATGATTTTAATTGCCTCCGACAACCTAACTCCCCGTTTAGTTATGCTGTAATTACAGGGACACTTTACATTCAGTCCATTGACCCCAGTGTAATGGGGAATGGAGTGTGCTACTGGAATAATCAAATATACTTAGTTAATTGCAATTTGCTTTTATTGAAACACTCAACAACAATTTTAATGCTTATTGTTGTAGTGCTGAACCGTCTGTTTCCCTCTCTGATCACAAGGTGGAGACGCTGGACTGAGTTTGAAAGTAGAGGCCACGTGGTGACACACAGACCGACATTTTGTCATGCACGCACGCGCGCACACACACACACACACACACACACACACACACACACACACGCACACACGCGCACACACACGCACGCACACGCCCTCTAATGTCTTGTTTTGTCCACAACTCAAAGCTATTCAGTTTATTGTCATACAGGAGTAAATATGCCAGAAAATATTCACAATTTAGGGAGCCAGAATCAGAGATTTTTGATTTTTTTTTTTCTTAAAAAAATACTCAAACTGTGGCCGGGTTGGGTCAGTGGGTAGAGCAAGCACACATGTACTGAGAGGTTTATGCCTCGACGCAGAGGTCCAGGGTTCGAATCCGACATGTGACGATTTCCTGCATGTCTTCCCCCTCTCTCTCCCCTATCTCACCTAGCTGTCCTGTCAAAAATGAAAAGCGGAAAAGCCCGAAAAAATAATCTTAAAAAATAAAAAAAAGATTACTCAAACTGATAGATTATCAAAATAGTTGCCGATTTAAGTATTCACATTCTTAATTCTAAGTATTCACATCAACACTGTCGGTGCATCCACATGACGCAAGCCTTCACCACCCTCACCCCTCCTCAACGCAGTTGCTAGAAGCGTTTAACCTGTCAAACCAAGGAGGACACGGAGGATTAAAAAAAACAAACATGGACTCTTCAGAAGAGGTAATTATCACTCGAACTGCTGCGCGCGAATGTCGCGGGCGACACCATTTTGTAAACATAGCCATACTGAGAAATACAGAGAGTTATGTGGAGCTGACAGTCATAATTAGCTTTGTATCAACTCATTTGGCAATAGCTTAAACGTAACGAACATTCATTAATACAAAGATAAATATATTTTTAAAGTTGCGCACTATAGTTTTAATAGTTGACAACTAATTGATTAATCTTTGCAGCCCTACTCTTTTTGCCTCCCTCTCTTAATCCCTCTTCTGATTTCCTGCAGCTATTAAAAAGGCCCATGAGCTGAGAAAGCAACATTAGCTGATGATGTTCTGAGTTAGTAAATGTTTTTGGAGTCTGTGTTTATTCAACATAAACCTTTCCTTATTTCCTAACATTCCGAAAGACAAAGCTGCTGCCATGTGAAAGATGTATGAATGCATATTCTTTATGTATGGTTGTGTGTCCTGCATGTGTTTGTGCGTCTCAGCATGTACCTCTTCGTCATCGTCCATGTACTGTTTGTATCTCTGTTCCATCATCTCTCTCTGCCATCTCTCCTGTTCCAGAGTCTGCTGGATCAGCTGAGCCACTTCACTCTGCTCCCCGGGCTTCTCCCGACCAATCACAAACCTGGGAAACATTTGAAGTCCATCGGCCAAGTTAATGATCTCAAAACACGCGTAAATCTGAGAAACTCAAACACACGGCAACATTGCAAACCTTGAAAACATTACACACGTGCACAAATCGCAAACATAAAAACATTCCAGTGCATAAAACCAAAAAAATTCACACCATACCAACTGCAAAAACATGAAATCCATCCGTCACAAACCTGAGAGTTTTAGCATATACCAACCAAAAACCTGAAAAATAATCAATTTATATCACAAATCTGCAAAAAAACAAAAAAAACTAATCCACACATTTTGTGTGAAATGAGCAAATAAAAAACGGAATATGCTCCATTAAAGTGTGTTTATGCAGGACAGAGAGAGAATGAGTGAGTGAGTGAGTGAGTGAGTGAGTGTCTGTGTGTGTGTGTGTGTGTGTGTGTTAGGCCTGTCGCGATAGTCAATAAATCAATTAATCGCACGATAAAAAAAAACGAGCTTGATAATTTTTCCGGCCGCGATAATTTCCATTTGCATGCTTTTTTGTTTTCCTTCTCTCTCTCTCTCTCTCAAAGAGACTGGCTGACCACTCTCGGTTCCTTAGCGTAACAAGGAGTGAACGAACCCTCTTGTCAATCGCATGGTCTTTGTCTAGGGAGGCGGGACTCCTGGCGGGGAGAGAGAGAGAGAGAGAACGCTAGTTGGGTTGAGAGTTGGAGCAGGGTTTCCCGCAGCACTTTGTAGTTAAGGCGCCGTCAAAAAAAGAAGTATGAGCGATATCCGCCGTGTTGCGTCCTGTTTTCTCCCTTTCATTCTAAACCACATAGTTGACTACCTGCAAGTGGAGGCGATGGAGACAGGCTCGGATAAACGCCACGGGCTGCTGTGGACCTGTCAGTCTTGCAAGTGGTTTCAGGAAAGTGGCTGCATGTGTCCGACAATGCACAGAACATTAACCAGTAAAAGCCTACAGCTGTCAGTGTGTCAAAGAGGCTCCCGGACGGTGAATTGAGACTCTTACCTGCTTGTCAAAAATCGCCACTTACTAGCTAATGAATTAGCCTGAGGTAAACGCTAGCTATCAGTAAACAGAAGTGACATGGTGGCTGGCGTCTGTGTGTGCGTGCGTGCGCGCGTGTGTGTGTGTCGCCCGCCCCCCGCGAAGATCCGACCTGCAGACAGCAGAGGAGCAAAATGAAGACTGAAAAACAGAACTATTTTGGTACAAACATTTACTCGCCATGTGGCAGATAGCCACATAAAAATAGATAGATATAATTATATTTAGTGTTTAATAAATAATTGTTAAATGTAGTACAGTCTGTAGCCTATCGCACAAACACTCGAGGAATGCTGCAAACCTAGGAGAACATAGGTGTCACAAATGTCAATTCCACAACTGTACAACAACGTGAAAGACGACATACTATAGGAGATCAAAGACATATTGTGGATATTTAAAATGTCTTCCAGTTCCAGTGTTACATTTTCTTTAGAGAAAAGTTTATTGAGCTTTGAAAAGGTGTACCTGCATTACTATGCCATTATCATTATATTAGATGAAAATGGTCTCAGAACGACAATATTATCGTTTATCGCAATAATTTCTGGGACAATTTATCGTCCAGCAAAATTGGTTATCGTGACAGGCCTAGTGTGTGTGTGTGTGTGTGTGTGTGTGTGTGTGTGTGTGTGTGTATGTGTGTGTGTGTGTGTGTGTGTCAGACCTGACGGTGCCGGTGGTGTTGCGGAGGACAGAGGCAGCGAGGCTCTGAGTGACGCCGACCAGGCTGGTCCCATCAACCTCCACTATCAGATCATTAACCTGGATCCTACACAGACACACAGACATAAAGAGAATGAACTGTATGTGTGAACATGAACAGAGACAAAGACAAAGGATAATACCCTCCCCCAGCCACAGCTTTTGTTTCTCCATTCAGTACTACTATACTATCATTACAGCGTTTCTTCTTATTCTACCCTTTTTTAATTTTTTTATTTGATTAATTTTTTTTTTTTTTTTTTTTTTTTTTACACAAAACATACAACTCACGACATGGATAGATCACATCCCCATCTGAACCCCCCCCCACTCGCCATCACCACCTCCCTATACAAAATTTAAGACAAGATGAATAGCCATAATATTCAACACTATAAAATAACAAAATAAACAACACGCTGTAAACCAAATAAACATATTATGTGTATACATGATAACACCGTAAGCACATTGCATACATCTATCCCTAGTACATGGCATCCTAGGAGCCCTCCAAAAAGCTTAGGTACTTTCCCTATGTTTTTGTGTAAACACTTAATCTTGCAAAACATTTGTATTATATTTTTTCAAATGCTGTTACTCTCGCCATCTCACAAGTCCATTCTTGGGCTTGGACCTTTTAAATTTTTTTTTTTTTTTTTTTTTTTTTTTTTTTAAATATTAATCAAATATCTTTGTCCTTTTCATAGAGAAATGATCTGTGCGTTTTGCTTTCAAGCCATGCTGCCATTACTGCGGCGGTGGAAGTAGACATGCTGTATTACGCTGACAGAGAGAGCAGAGATGTTTGGGTTTTATGCCCCCTTCCTACAGAGGAAGGCAGTCTGTATGAATGTTATTCGGTCCTATATCGTAGAAAGTGAGATTTTCACTTCGTCTTTTTTTATTATAAAGAAGGTCAAGGTGCTATATAAATACTGTGAAAGTATCAAAACGCTCAATCCACAGAGAAACGCACACAGCCCGTATTCAGAAACTGTGCCTTTAAACGAACTGTCAGGACTTACGTACGGTTGTGATGTCAAAACTATACTATATATAGGGAGGAAGTGCTGCTACAGTACCGTTACAGTCATTCCCCGGCTGCAATGACGGTGCAAAGACTCTAGTGCCCAGTCTGTTCTGAATGAACAGACTGGGCTTTTTCAGGAGGGGGGCTTAAAGACACAGGTGCAAAAACGGAGCATTTCAGACAAAAATAATGTGTTTTTTTAAACATGTAAACATGTTCTAGCCTAAAACCTTAAAACGAGCATGATATGGAACCTTCAACTTCCACACTAAAATTGGTTATGACACATGTCTTTGGAAAAGAATAACAATAACGCTTTGGTCCGACAGTCTGGATGTTGCATTAGCTAATCAAACCTAGCTTATCATTTCAAATCACCAAACTCCATGATTATGTGCTTTCATCTGTCCTTTGTCGGCAAGAGGCTCATAATGCCATCGAAACATGAGGATTTAATAACAATGGAGATTAATGAAAGTGAAATTGATGTCATGGAGCAGAGGCTTTTGGTTTTGTCTTTCCATTTTGTTGTTGGAGCAACTGATGAAAGTTTCGAATAGAAAAGACCATAGGCTGTCTGTTTTTCATCATATAATTGGTTCTGAAGTTTTCTTGGCAAAAGTGCTTATAAAATGAAAACCTTTACATAAATTACAGTGCTATACGCCAGTTTAAGTGAGGTGAAACTGCAGTAATTGTGGCCCGTCTACTTCCGCCTACAACCGGATTTGTCTATACATAGTGCAATCCTGTCATGTACTGTATAATAAAAAAATACAGCTGAATCTTGAAATGTATATTAATCCACAGCTGAAAATAGTCCCCAAATGCGCTATTTACTTCTGTTAAAGATAATAACTGAGCCTTTGTTAAAACTGAAATTATTATATTGTTCAGGCTGAAAACCACAAACACAGTGAGAAGTATAGACAGTCTGACATATTATAGGTTCTGTTTTTTTATGAGATTTGTTGACAATTTGTTATTAGAAAACAGATAACAGAGCATTAAAAATCCTGCGTGAGGGGCAACCGGGTAGCTCACCTGGTTGAGCGTGCGCCCCATGTACAAAGGCTCAGTCCTTACTGCTGCTCCCCTGTGCTGCATGCCATTCCCCCTCTCTCTGCCCTTTCCTGTCTTAAGCTGTCCTGTCAAATAAATATCTAAAAATGCCCAAAAAATATTCCAAAAAAATAAAATTCCTGCGTGAGACACAGATAAAGATGTATAAAGGAGGTGGACAGGGTACCTGCCGTCTCTCTGTGCAGCTCCTCCGTCGGTCACCGTCTTAACAAAGATCCCCAGTTTCTCCAGACCCATATCAGCTCCTGCACCCATACCTATAATACTGATACCCAGACCATCACCGTCTGCACGCACACACAGACAGACAGAGACAGACACAGACACAGAATATCACACTGAATTGCATCTTTATAGATGTGATTGCTGCTGGCATTATTATGCACATGTCAATATGTTCCTTTTGTTCTTAGCATCATCAGGTATATGTATTCATTCTTTTGGTATAGCCATAAAGTTACATCACCTGATACAGTCTGAGCAGACAGTCAAAGCTATAAAATATATCTGAAGATAACATATTTATCCTCGTCCATAGTGTTTAAGCTATCATGCTGTGCTGAGAGCAGCCGTCACGGAGGGTTGCTGGTTCCAATCCATTACTTTCAGAATTACTACCTGCTAATTAGGCTAATCCGTGCTAAATGTAATCCCATAAGGGGATAATGGAGTTGTAAGCAGAGTATGTCCACCAACAGCAGCCTGTCAGTTGTGTTCATGTGTGCATGCGTGTGCAAGCGTGTGTATGTGTCTGTGCGTGCATGTGTGTGTGTGCATGCATGTGTGTGCATGTATGGTTACATAAGAGGCTTGACTGAGTGACTGTCAGTGAGTGTGAAGGGGGGTCTGTGTCTGTGTGTGTGTGTGTGTGTGTGTGTGTGTGTGTGTGTGTGTGTGTGTGTGTGTGTGTGTGTGTGTGTGTGTGTTTACCCTTCTCCAGCTCTACAGGAAACAGGTCCAGCTTCTCGACTCTTTTCTCCAGCTCGTACTCGGCTGATGCCGCCATGGGGTCAACGTCGTCATTACGCCGATCATAGTCTTCGTTAGAATAGGTGGTGAATACCTACACAGGGCAAAGGTCAGAAAGCCTGATAGTGAATATTGTGTCATTGTTTACTTAAGTAACGGATCTGACTAACTCCACCACTGCCAACACCCTCAATGATTGCCAACATCTTGATTGGACCACAGGAACATTCAGATGCCACTCTGCACCGGTGCTGCTGACTCATATTGCGCTAGGAAAACAGACATGGATATTATTTTATAAAAATCGACATAAATATCCCATCTCCTTAAGAGGATTAAAATCACACATCATGTGTGAATAGGCTCTCACTTTCCCCCATCTCCATTGCATCGGCCCAATCTTTTTTATCCACTCTCTATCACACCCCTCCCCCCTCTCTAAAAAAGGTCAGCAGCATCTGTCTCCCCGGTGACCATCTCCATGATCACGTGGCTTCGTTGCCGTGGCAACCACAGGCTTGCCCAGCATGAGTTTGGCACTGGCACTGACCTGCTCTCTCTCTCTCTGTCCCCGTCTAGTAGATATGCTAATGTGCGTTAGAAAGACAGAGACACAGCCAAAGGCCTTTATGTGTAGGATGTGCTCGTTACAGTATTATTTACATTCCCCTGAATGTAGAAGACACACACACACACACACACACACACACACACACACACACACACTGATTGTTAAACTGTTTCCTGTAGTCACGTTTCCTTCCTGTTGAGTAACTTTAAAGCTGCGTTTATGTGTGTGTACATAAAACTTCAGGGCATTGCCTGTACACACAATCTCTGTACTTTGCCACAAAAATGCCAACACAAGAACGCACAAAGAAATAATTGATCTTCTTTTCTCATGCTAAACAAAACTAAGAGCCCTCCTAGCGGCTCTGTGAGGTTGTACTAAACAGCTGTGTTTTGAACTATATATCTATGCTGGATAGATATTTAGCTCAATTAGAACACATTGCTACCAACATTGGCTTGGTAATGGTAACCAAAAATGGCATAGCAATTCACCAGTGCCAAAGGAGACATCCTTAAATCAACTAACCCTAAAAAAGGTAGGCTATTGATTTTACAATCAAATTAAAAATAGAGAAAAGCAACAGCAGTTCATCAATGAGGTCACAACACTCACATGAAGGTGTTAACCTTTTACTGCAACAATAATATGCTTTTAGTTTGGCGGTGTGGCTCTGCTCATGTGATGCTCCAGAACAAATCTGAGCAAGCCTGACACAGATGGTCCCTGAGCCCCTCCCCCCAAAAATTTAACTTTCAGACACTTGATAAATCCATTGATCAATAACAGTGAGGTCAGTGTTCAGATTGAGCCTCCATTTTCCCCACAGGAACTTTAAAGCGTAAATAGCTATAAGACTATTGATTCAGATATGCAGGAAAAGGGCATGAATGACCATTATATTGATAAATAATGTTTCATAATTGGTCATTCATGCCCTTTACTCTGTGTTGATACACAGGGTAGCTTAGGGTCAGTGCTCTGTGTCCTGATGCCTGGATGGACTGGACCCAAATACAGGGCATAGGGCTGCACAATATATCGTTTCTTTTTAATCGTCATGCAATATCAACTGCCGCAATAAACCTATCGCCAAAGGCTGCGACATATCGCAAAAGACAAAGAGATTTTTTGTGCTAGCTGAAAGAAAATATCTGCAGAAAACTGCACTTAAAAATGTAACTGCAGTTCTTTAAATAATAGAACGCTGGAAATGATTTGATTGACCTTTATTTAACCAGGTAAGCTGATTGAGAACAAATTCTCATTTGCAACGACGACCTGGCCAAGACAAGGGATAAAACGTGCGAGACAACATAGAGTTAGACATTAAATATGCAAAATATAAACATACAAAATACAACAAAGTCTACAAAAAATATGGATCAAATATAAATACTGAGTGTAGTACAGAATCTGTATACAGTTTGTGCAAATGGTATAGTGCAAAAAAGCATTAAAAGGATATTAAACAAACATGACAGCAGTGCAGGTAAGATTGCGCCACTATGCTTTGGAGCATAAGAAACAAAGTGAGAAACAATACTGCTTGCAATGATTTCCTTTAATTTGTTTTAAATTCAACAAGCATGTTTGTTGTATTTTAGCAGAATACTGAAAGCAGCAGAACTGAGTACACTTTAATAGCCGTTTGTTTATCGCAAGTAATATCGTCATCGCGATATTCAACAATGTTATCGCACATTTTCCTCATATCGTGCAGCCCTAACAGGGAATAATAGACCACCTGCTTTTGATTGACAGCCTCCGCATAATCTGACCAATCACAAGCCACCTACTACTACTGGGTAAAAGCAGAGACACAGGCCACTTTAAATAACAACCAATAAAACATGCCAAACTAAATTCACATCACTAGTTGAACCGTGGGACTAAGAGTCAAAGTGCTGTCCATTGGAATATTATCAGGACACCGGGCAGTGTGCACACAGGCTATCCACCTATTCCAATGACCGAATAGATTTTAGCATCTAGTATCACATGAGGTCCTATAATTGAAATCTAAACTGACAGATTAATCCACGCAGCATGGCTATGATGAACAATAGCAGCAACTACTAGCTTACAAAACACTTGCTAAACAATTACTTAAATTACAAAAAAAACAATAAAGAACAAAAATGACTACAATATATAAACACTGGAGCTAAAAACAGAAGCAGACTTGCTGCCAATCCACGTTGGCTGAGTGGCGAATTAGCCTGAGTCACTCTAGTCAGCTGGATTTCAGACAGGTAACTGGATCAAGATTGGGCAAGGACGTTACCAAAGACTCTTGTCTCTCAGTCTTTACTGGCACGAAACACACAATGGGAACATTGATACTAAGGGAATCACAAGGTGCCTCACAATACGATACGTGGCTCACGATACCGATTATATCACGATACAGCAATTCTGCGATAATCAATATTTTGCTAGACTATCCTATAATGATGCATCACGATATCGGCCTAACTATGAATACAAAATGCCTGTAAAAAGGTTAAGTGCAGGTGTTCTCTCTTTACTCACTGCAAGTCCAAATTGTTACAAAACAGTACAATTCTGCAGCACAAGTTTTACAGTCTGTAAAGTAAAACTACAGAACTTTAGAAATCCTGGGATGTAAGTCATGCTAACATTGAATAATGTGTAAAGCTAAAGCGATTGCTCAACTCTGATCTGATCAACAGAAAAATAACTGCCATATATGGCTCCAAAAGAGACATATCTAAAAATATACATTTCTCTGTTTGTTCATCTCACTTCACTTTTATTTCTGCAAAATGGGATTGTCAAGCAGACAAACTGGCCAACACATATATAATAAAAGTTTGATACTTGGCATCTGTGTATCGATACAGTATTGCCACAGAAAATATCTCGATACTATGCTGTACCGATTGTTTCCCCCACCACTAATTTTTGATACTATGATAATAAAGTGAACAACTTTGGGTTTTGAACTTTGGGTCGGACAAAACAAGTTATTTGATGACATTGCTTGGACATTTTTCACTATTTTCTGACACTTTGTAGAGCTGTTCATGCTGGAGGTGAAGAGAGGCCAAACCGCTCCAAATCTCCCTGACACAACAGAGCCACAACCACAATCCTGCTTGTCTTCTCTACATTGCGTTAATGATTTCAATCAGGATCAGGTGCATCCCTTAACTCTTTAAAAAGCACGACTTAATTAGCTGTTCAGCTCACATCAATGCACACACAATTTCTTCCAAACAAAGCTCCACTTGTGTGTTTCTTATCAATCAGCTTCCCCGTGTGTGTGTGTGTGTGTGTGTGTGTGTGTGTGTGTGTGTGTGTGTGTGTGTGTGTGTGTGTGTGTGTTCACACGAGTTTTCAAGGAAAACAAACACACCCAGGTACATTCCAACTGCTTTTTGCAGATGTACAGAGGTAACCTTGTATACAACTCAACATGGACAAATCCAGTTATGTGTCAGTAAAAGTGAGATGAAGGACAACCTAGCTACTTTAACAGATTTTCTACATTCGTTCCTCATTTATAGCCCTTTACCATTATGTTGTGTTTATGTGCTCCTGTGAAAGAACATCATCCAGAACTTTAAAAATAAGCTTCTAAACAGTGCTGTAATCACATGGTATCAAATGTGGAGGACATTTTTGCAAAATGACGTGCTGTGGAGGCAGGTTGGAGACTAAGTACCGGAGGAGGTTTGAGCTCTCCTGGTTGACTTTTCCTTGAAGTGCCAACCAGTTTTGAAATTGAGTAACAACCGCCAACATGCCCAGGCAGTGAGTCTCAGTTCACTGGCTCTGTTCCCTGCAGCAGAACACCTTTCTGAACATGCAAGACAAGCTACAGACATCGTGCCACTTTCTCTCAAAGGGCTTCACTCACACCACATGCTGTCATGTTGAATCCTTTATGGATGCTATTAGGATCTAACCCTTCCTCAATTACAATATTAATCTGCCTATTTGGCTGAGGTTCACTTCTGAACCAAATAAATAAATAACATGATTATTACTAGTTGCATGGTTTATTGCCACTGCTGTTGCTTTTATTCCCAAAACATCTGCCAAGGTATCATTCAAAAAGCTGTGAAATATAGTAATTGTCTTCAGTATTTCTTTCAGTGACTTGAAAGAGTTTAGTACAAATTTAGCAGCAGTTCTAATGCTATATAAAGAATTTACAGTTATACTTAACTGTTCTGTTCTTAATGTGTTCTCATTAATAAAGTTGTTAGTATGACGTTAGTAGTATAATATGTAGAATGAGGGGCTTCTGTGCTCTTAACTATGCGGACATTACCTTTTGGTAACGTTACTTTTTTATGCAAACGTTACCTTTTTATGCTAAAGTTACTTACTCTATACAGGGCTCCAGACTAACTTTTTTCACTAGGAGCACAGTGGCCTCCAACTGAAAATTTTAGGGGCGCAACCAGAAAATGTAGGGGCACGCACCGTAAATCAACATGCTAACCAAATATTCACATTTCTACTAATTTCTACTGTATTACTAATAAATACTTTGATAATAGATGCAGAAATTACAATGTGCTGTTTCAAATTCAGTGTCACTTTTGAAGAAGCAACATAGGTTAACTGACAGCACCATCGCTGTCATGAAAAACAAAATATATAAATATATATTTATTTATTTTCATGACCGTTTTTAATTTCTCTTTAATGTTTCTTGTAAAGCGCTTTGAATTGCCTTGTTGCTGAAAGCTGTGGTAGAAATAAAGTTGCCTTGTTGCTGAAAGCTGCTGTAGAGATAAAGTTGCCTTGCCTTACAACCTCAGCCTGTCAGTCAGTCCTCAGGGCACAGAACCACTGTTGTGCTGCTTAGGAAGTGTAACATCAACAGCACCGCGACCGCTTTCGGCTCTCCATTAATATCATATCGCAGCAAACGCTGTGATATATTAATAATAATAATAATAATAATAATAATATTATATAGAAGTTTTGAAAAACTGTAACCACACTTGAAACCACTTTATTGGCATTTCCGTGACTCACCGTGACTTCAACAGAACTGGAGAGCCGACGTAGTTTGCACCGTCCGCAGCTATGCGTGTGTGTGCGAGTGTGTGCGTGTGTGTGTGTTTGTGTCAGAGCTCCGCTCTCTGTCAGTTTTCAGAGAGGACAGATAAGCTTGATCTTACACGCTCTCAGGTACCGAAATTTCGACGTTTAACGTGTAAATAAGGGGGCAAATTTACTGGTTGCAATGTAAAATTCAGTCGCACACTCTCAAATTTTGGTCGCAAAATGCGATCATTTGGTCGTAGTCTGGAGCTCTGCTATACTAATGTTACTTTTTTTTATGCTAACGTAATTTTCATTTCTGTTAATTTATTTAATGCTAACGTTCATTTTTAATGCTAGTGTTACTATTTGATGTTAGTTATTTTTTGATGCTAACGTTACTTTTTTATGTTTAAGTTACTTATTCTATACTAATGTTACTTTTTTATGCTAACGTAACTTGTTCTATTCTGTAAATTTATTTAATGCTAACGTTCATTTTTAATGCTAACGTTACTTGTGTGAGATGGGATTGACCTTTAACTTGTGCTGCTCATTGTGTGAGCACATACACTTAGATAATTTCTCAATACTTATACGCAAGAACTAACGCTTACTCAGAGCCTACGCTACTATCCTTCATTTCTCACTTGAATTTAATGTGATATTTTAGCTAGCCAGAGACAGTTGACTATCAAAGTGTGGTAGAAAGGTTTGGGAAATGCAAGGATGAGCGTCACATATATATTTAAACAATGATTTGTTTTAAATAATTGATTATTTCTAAATCCTAAAAAAAAAGTTCATAAATAAGCTATCTTGACTATCTTAGCGTTCTAGGCCCATACTGCAAAATCATCCTTGATTGTTTGTAAAAGGAAAACCAGTCTATAATTTTCTTTTTTGATTAAACTTTGAAAATGGAATTCTTCACATCACATTTCATATCCTGAATCTCATTTTGGTCTTACTGTTGACTGTGATTAGGTAAGGTTAATGTAGCTTTATAATGAACCTTATTGTCACATTGTTCACAGTGACTCTCTAAAGCAGAGATCTTCAACAGGGGGTCCGGGACCCCCATTGGGGTCCTCAGAGTTACTGCAGGAGGGCCACCAAATTATAGTACATTTTTTGAAAGTTTCCAAGAAAAGAAAATATCCTGAAACACATGAATCTAACATTTTATTAGCAAATATAAATCAGCCTATTTTTGAAGAAAACATTGATGATGATCGGTAAGGTAGTCACTAGGGTAACCATCCACAGATAGTTTTCACAGATTCACTGTGCCACATGAATTTTTAACATTAAAACATGATCATGATCACAAAATCATGCTAACAATTATTATTTTAATAGCCAAGTAGGCTTGTCTACGCAAAAAAAAAAGAAGTATAATTGTATGCATGTATAAAGGCTTTAGGCCGCCCACACGTTATTGTGGGCCCAGTTTAATATCCAACTTAATTTTATACAATATATGTAGTAAGAGGTCCCTGCTCCGTCTCTCTTTCAGTTAATGGGTCCTTGGCTTAAAAAACACTGAGGACCGCTGCTCTAAAAAGATGAGACAGAGAAAGAGCTGAGGGAGGCAGCTAAAGGAAGTGAAAGCTAGTTTCAAAGTAGTGGCCAGCAAACCGCTGAATCATTATGACTGAAATGTCTAGCAGCAACCAATTTTTTACACTTTATCTCCGATAAATATATTGTCTCTGTGTATTTGTTGAAGTTGAAATGAGTTAGTTGCTTTGCATAAGAGACATACGTCAGGCTATGTACATTCTGTTTGTATTGTGATGCACTGTTTTATGATATTGAACAAAAAAAGGTTTTCTGAAGGTAATTGTACATCAGAAGCAGATGCTGGTTTGACATGATTCACCAGGCAGCTAACAGTAGCCGTTACCTTGGTAGCAAATAACGCTGCATCAGGCCACAACTCTACTTTGGGCTGCACTGTGGCTAAAGAGGTCAGTGGTTAAACGTTTTAAGGTTCAAGAAAATGTGAAGAATTCCTTTTTGACCTGACGCCCGGCTTGACATAAAAACTGTAAAAAACTTGGCTTGACATCAAAACTGTTCTACCGCCTGCATAGGTGGACATTACCGAACAGGAAAAGTGATCCTCAGTGATCCATGTTGATGCCCATTATGTAGTCTTTGTCCTGACATTAAATTCTGCCTAAACATCTTGCTTTTCAATATCAAGGCTTCAATCTTATTTACCCAGTCTCATGTCTTCTGTTACATGGTACATTATCATGTGATAGATAGATAGATAGATAGATAGATAGATAGATACTTTATTCATCCCGAGGGAATTTTTTTATTCTAGTGGTTCTCAAACTTTTTTAATAATGTACCCCCTTTAAAAAAAAAATTTCAGCCAAGTATCCCCTAAACTGCGCAAAACATTTTTGGTAGAATAAAAGCCTATGTAAAGAGGAACAATACAGCGCTGACAGTGATAGATGTACAGCCCTGTAACTGAAAACATTTAAATGCTACATTTCAAATGTTTAGAAGCCATCACTCAATTCATTCACTATTACAGTAAAAAAAGAAAAAATTCTCATTTGAGAAACACTGTTCTATGGTATTCAGTTGTCTCACTGAGGAAGTATGCCGTTAACTTGACATCATTAGGGCTCGTTGAGACATGTTTTACAATGCACAGAGCTCAACCAGCTGACTGCCGCAGCGAGGAGAAGGGGGGGGGGGGGGGGGTGTAGGAGAAACAAGCTATAGAAAAGAGCTTCTGTTAAATCTAACTATAAGCTCAAAAGGAAAACACACACACACACACTTTGAGCTAGAGTCAGCGGGAAACCAGCAACCCGTGTGTGACGTTAACAAAGCAGGAAGTCTTGTCAATCATTTCCTTAATCTCTTTCTCTTAGATAGCTGAGCACACACACACCTTTTTTCTCCCATTTTATGATGTAATTATCAGATACCAGGGCTCACCATATCAATTAAACAACTAAAGCCGACTATCTCACAGTCTGTCATCATTTAACCTGCATTCATTGATTTGACTTGGCAGGCAGCAGTGAAACAAGCACAAACACAACTTACGACATCCTTAGAAGTTGTTACACGTATTTGCGTTTGAGATGTTTCGGGCTACTTGATAAATTTACATTTCCTTTGGCTCTGTTTTTTTCGGTCTACACCAACTCCTGAGAAATATATCAGGCTCTTTAGCAGCTAAATGCTCCAGTATGTTCACAAGCTAGATGCTATTTATTTATAGGGTGGATGAAAGCGGTGAGAGTTAGAACTATTAGATATGGAGAAAATCAAATATCGTGATATTTTTGACCAAATACATGGATGGCGATATTGTAGGGTAGACTATTGGTGCTTTCACAAAATATTTACACAATGAAATTTTAGATAAATAATTATCAGTAATGTGGACATTGTGACTACATGGGTAAAGGCAAATAATAGAACAGCTAGAACAGTCTGGTAAGTTCAGAAAATGACATGACTTTACTGAAATGCTGCCTTTAAAACCCGGAAAAGACAACACTTGTGACATATTGCGATATTATATATCCAAAATTGAAGATGATATCTAGTCTCATATATCCATATCGATATAAAATAGATATATTGCCCAGCCCTAGTGAGAGGGAACTCAAACTGTAGGCTGTAAAACCAAAACTATGAGCTGAAAGAAGCTTAAGTGCTCCAAAGACCTAAGGGGAACTACAGAGTGATGTGCTGAGAATATTCACCATCCCCAGAAGATGATTTGAATATTTTTGATGTCACCTTTTCTCCAATGCCACCATCACACACACTTATAAACATCAAATATAAATACAGAATCAAACAGATTGCATTTCAATTTAAGAGGCTTTCCTGCTCCCCAGAGGATGTGAGTCCATTTACATTAAATATCTTAAGACTTTACGAATAGCATCAAAGTCAGTATTTGAATTTTGTCTGACACATATTGCGGTGTGTAATAAACACTGAAGCCATAGAGGAAGTGCCTCCAGGAGTTCTCTTAAGAGTGCTGAGTACTGGGGCCAATAAAACTGAAAGCACTGACATCAACTGGGAAACTTCCAAAGTTACAAATGCAATATTTTTCCACAACAGGTTGGGGCCCAACAAGTCCTCCAAACCACACGACGATACAGGTTGTTTATTCCTAATCTCTAATATGACCCACAGGAGCGTTTCTTGAATTAGCGCCCCTAGCAGTGGCAGGAAATACGACCCACAGGAGCGGTGTCCGTACTCATAGCTAAAATAGAGAACGTAACTTTCGCAGTTTTAAACACGCCGTTAACATTTTGGTTAGTTTTAGGCACAATAACTACTTAGTCAAGTTTAGGAAAAGATGGTTCTTGTATTTGTATCTCTTTTTAATTGCTCTTTAATGTTTTATGTATAGCACTTTGAATTGCCTTGTTGCTGAAATGTGCTATAGAAATAAAGTTGCCTTGCCTTACAATCTCCAGCCTGTCAGTCAGTCAAAAGGGCATAGAGAACACTGCCCGTCTGTCTCAGAGGAAGTGTAACCGCACCGCGACTGCTTTCGGCTCACCATTATATTATATTGAAGCGAACGCTGTCCGCGTGGTGTTTTGAAAAGTCTAACCACACTTGCGCTTATCTGTACCGAAATTTGGCCCACTTTGATAGAACGTGAATCGGTCCTCTGTAGTACCAACACAATTTGGTAGGTACCCAAAAAAAGTACCGGATTCAGTACCCAACCCTACTTGCCGCTCTTATACTTTGCTCCCATCGTATGCCCACTAGAGGGCACCGCCACTATTAATGTAAATATGCGTCATAATTGCTGCTCGAAAAAACAACTTGTGTGGGTGTTTTTCGGGGGAGGACAGTCTCTCTTTAATACGGACAGGCCACATTGTCAGTATTAAATCTTCTAATGTGTGTGATCATGGTCACCATTTTAAAAACAACTGCTCTTCTGAGGAGACATTTAAGGCTCTGACCGAGTGTTGAAAAGTAAATACATCCGACAAAACCTCACTCACTGTGATTGGCCCTGTGCTGAATTTAATCTTCCTATTGGGTGGCGGTGGCTCCTCTTCCTCTGGGAGACCTGGGATCTCGGAGCAGCTGGTCTCCGGCTGATACGCCTCCTCATCTTCCTCATCCTCCTCGTCGTCTAGCTGGCTGCCCCCAGAGTCCTCCTCGCCGAGCCCGCTGTACGCACTGATGTCCACCAGATCACCCTCTGAGTAATCCTCCTTCCTGGATCCATCCTCATCGTTATCTTCCTCCTCCTCGCCTTCCTCCCCTCTCCTGTCAGAGTCCTCTCCTCTCTCCTCTGAGGAGGGAGAGGAACCTGGAGGCTCTTTTTCTCCGTTTTCCAGTGAGGCGTGAACGTCGGCCTGCACCAGCCTGGCTCCGGCCTCTGACCCCCCCGTGGAGCCATCTGGCTCATCAGCTTGGGGCTCTTGCTCTGGGTCAACCACCGTACTTGAGCCCCTGGCTTCAGTTGCCGTTGGCTGGGCTTCCGACTCTGGTTTGACGTCCGAAGAGGAAGAGGTTGATGAGGAAGAGTAGGAGCAGGAGGAGTTGGGGAGCTGGTCTCCCGACTGTCCGAACCCGTCCTTCTCCTCGCTGGCCTTCACTTCTCCTGAGCTCCCCTGTAGAGAAC
Source organism: Zingel zingel (assembly GCA_023566125.1). Lineage (NCBI taxonomy): Eukaryota > Metazoa > Chordata > Actinopteri > Perciformes > Percidae > Zingel > Zingel zingel. The sequence goes on from CM042325.1 coordinate 26,363,500, forward strand.
AGCTCACTTCTGCTAGTTCTGCTGCCTGGACGCAAACAACTCCCACCTCCTCGCTGTCCTCTTTACCTGGAGGGAGCAGCTTCCCCTGAGAGAGAGAGAGAGAGAGAGAGAGAGAGAGAGAGAGAGAGAGAGAGAGAGAGAGATCATTTTATCATTTATTTAATCCATAGTTTCTAGTTCTCTCTTTACTTCTACCGCAGTTTGTGATTTTCTGCATTTTTTAGAAGGTATCAAATTCAATACTTTTTAGGCACTTACTGAATTGCCTCCTTAGTATTGAAAAATGCCTCATCATTCAATACCTAAGTATTAAATAGAGCCAATAAGCCTGCAGCATGTCTAACGTTACACGTCGTATAGGCAGGAAAACCTCAACATTTATTTTTGTTGAAATGGATTTTTATAAAATTGTTATTGAAAAAGGTAACGTTCAGGAACCGGTATCATAGTCAAGGTATTGGTATTGTATCGAATATTTTTGAACAATACCCAGCCTTACTCCTCACCTTTCTCCCGGTAGCCTCCACTCTGGCTGGAGGTTTGGGCTTTGGTGCTAGGGCAGGGCCTGACCGACGTTGGGGGACGTGGAGATTGGTTTGCGGTTCGCTCTTCTCAAACACTGCACTGAGCTGGCTCACGGTGGGGCTGACGGCATCACTGGGCCCGACTGAAGCCGCCACAGCAGGAAGAGTAGCCGGTGCGGGAAGAGTAGCCGGTGCGGGAAGAGTAGCAGGAATGGGAGAGGGAGCTGGAGGGTCGTCCAGTCGGTCCAAAGCCTCGGTGGAGCCATTAAAGCGAGCCACGACATCTAGACGGCTGTCCTGGAATCCCGATGCCCGCTCCTTCTTCAGCAAGATCCGGTTAGTGGCAGCTTGCTTCTCCTGAAAGAGACAATAGTCAGTCAGTCAGATGGTCTCGAATCAGAACACACGAGTAAAGGCCTTGACACACCAAGGATATTGGTGCAAGTTGGGCCGACATGTTGAATCGCCGTCGGCTGAATAGCCAATGCATCTGATTGGAGGAAAGCAAACACACAACTGCAAAGAGTGCACACATAAGGCTCTTCTCATTTTTCATCTCATCTGATCCATCCAATACACATAGAGCAAAAATGACGTCCGAACGTTCCTTCTATAAAACACATTATGTCCATAATATGGCAAATGTATGTAGATGAACAAACGAGATACATAACTACTTGTGTAGTGTGTATTTATTTCAACATAAATGTATTTTAAAAGAACGACATATACGGACACATTACAAAATAAATGTTACTATACTAATGTTCTAACGTGAAATTTAATTTAAAAACCATAACGTTTGGCTAATTTTTTGAAACCAGTGTGGGTATCATAGCAATGTTTGAACGCGGTTTCCCTTTTTGAATGACGAATAGATTACAGCTGGCATGGATAGTAATTTCCTCTCACGCAGGCGCAGAACGTACATGTTGTTGGCCGTCGACTGTAGTCTCTGCGGTGTGTTCAAGTGCATTTTTTTGGCCAAGACAAAGGCTTGTGAGGCGACACCACAGTTGGCTTTCGTCGCCACTAGTTCTTGGCCGTCTGCTCGGTGTGTCAGGGCCTTAAGTAACACAAATACCCTTCTGACCTGTAGAGTCCGCTGTTCGAAGATCCTCCTGGTCTCCTGGAGCTTGGAGAAGCCCCCGCCTTCTCCACCTGGTTTGGAGTCAAAACGGTTGACCCTCTCTGAGACCGTGGCCCCCAGTTTGAGCAGGGCACTGTGGTCGACGTTCTCGTTAAGGCTGGATGCCCTCGGTAGGGACAGTTTCACCCCCTGCTCTACACCTGCCAATGAGTTGCCAAAGTTAATTGGAAAGATGGCTAAGGGCAAAAAGGGAAAGAGAGAGGTTTGTTAAACAAAAGAAATCCAGTTTCACACAACTTAGGTCTCATTAGCAAAACCCAAGTTGTAATGAACCAGATTTTGTGTGAACAGCAGCTTTGTGTAACTTTTACATTATTTTTTAATTGCATAATATTACAGTATTAGTATCATAAAACACTGAGGTTTGACTCTTTATGTTTCTTCCTGAGTAAATAAAATAGTTTTAATATGCATGTCTCAACCACTAAGGTTAATACATTTATTACCAAAAGAAAATTGGTAATAATACCTTTTTTTTTTTAAAATCTGCCATACGTTTGCCAGAATACAATGACTGTAGCTAGCTAACGATAGCTCCTAAAGATAACTTCAGCTAGCGGCTGACTTTTAAATGTTTCCAGCTGACTAATTTTAAAAAGGAGAACACTGTAAAAGGAGTCTTAAATTGTGCACTTGATGGCTACATACAAGGCTAAAGCTAAACGGTCAGTGTCCTCACCAGTTAATGATCAATGCAGAAGACAGGAAAATAAAGAAATAGCATTGTTATTTTATTGCAGCGCAGAGCTAGTTAGTCCTGGTGTTATAAATGTAAGAACACTCTCAAACGCATATGTAATCCCACAAAGCAATGTACTTAGCTAATGATGCACTAGCTTTGGAAGTAGTTGTATAAAGTAGATAGTAAGTTAGCCAGACATGATAACATTTGCAGCTTACATTAGAGCAGATACACTGTTTAATCCATTCCTCAAACTTTTGGTGTTGTGTTTTTTGGTTTTGGAAAGGCTAAACAACCTCAACTAACTCTTAAGATACTAAATATTGCTCTTATTATAGCCCCTACTTAGCTAATGATGCGCTAACTCTTAGCCTGGGAAGCGGTTACAAAGTAGACAGTAAGTTAGTTAGCCAGGCATGCTAAAATGTGCAGCTTACATTAGAGCCAATACACACTGTTTATTCCATTCCTCTCACTTTTGCTGTTGTGTTTTCGGTTTACGAAAAGGTTAAAAAAGTCAACAACCTCAACTAACTCTTAAGATACTAAATACTGTTTTTATTACAGCCCCTTACACACCGCTTCAACATGTGGACAGTCCAAAAACGTGACAGGCCTGTTGTGCCACCTTACAGTTGATAAGCTATTTGGACAATTGGATTGGACAAACACTGTCGGGGGAGGGGTTTAGTGAACGGTCAATTCCAAGCATAGTTCCATCCAACTTCCACCTGACTACAGGTTAATTGGCAAGAGTATTAAAACACCTGTGTGGGTGTGTTGGTCTTTAAAAGGCTGGACTGAGGAATGACCAGTGTGCAAAAGGCTAATGTGAGCATGGACTGTGAGTGTTCACTCGTTGCAAGGCCAACACACCCTTTCCAACTGTTGCATCTTGCCCAGGATTGCAGAGAATGACTGTCAGTTAAGTTTCAGTTCCTAAAAGTGAAATTTTAGTTGGTGTTGGTGTGCGTCAGTGACCACAATTAAGTTGTAAAGATAAAAAAAAAGTTAATATTGGTGATTTATGCAGTGTAATGTCTGTGTTTACCAACTCCTTATGTAGGAATGTATTAGCAAATTTGTATTAATTGACTATATCCTTTATCTGTGTTGTAGGTGTAGCCTGTAGAATGACATGCATATATACATTATATCGGCAAGTATGGAGAGTTAGTAGTCCCAATTGTGAGGTTTACGTTAGTTAACATACATGTTTATTTCCCTCTCCTTTAGAACAACACCTACACTGCTACAAAAAGTGTATAAGGAATAGTGCCTGTGCATCTGTATAAGTACATATTTAACCTTGCAAAGGACATCCCTGCCTTCCGTGTCCTGACTAGACACCCCATATTGGGGACTAATTTTCCTAACCAGTAACAGCCACATTACCAGGAAGTAGGGCTGGGCGGTATGGTTAAAATCAAATATTACGATATTTTTGACCAACTACCTCGATAACGATATTGCGGCGATATTGTACGGTTGAAAATTGGTGCTTTCACAAAATATTTACACAGTGAGATTTATGATAAATAATCATCAGTAATGTGGATGTAATGAATAAGTGGGTAAAGTCAAATAATAGGACAGCTAGAACAGTCTGGGGGGGGAAATGACATCACTTTACTGTAATGCAGCCTGTAAAATGAGGAACACTTGTCATATCACAATATCCAAAATCTAAGACGATATCTAGTCCCATATCACAATATCGATTTATATTGATATATTGCCTAAGGAAAGTTTAAGCTCAAGATTAGAATCATAATGTAAGTAGTGGGTGACAAAATGGTAACATTATAATACAAATAATAATAGTTCTCCTCATACTGTTTATTCTAAAGACTGACAAAAATCTAACTAGTGAGGTGAATTACCAATCATTTTGGCTCCGTCCTCCTCATCACCAGGAGACTGCATCTGCATGAACATGTTCTTGATGCGGTGAACATTTGATCCATATTTCCGGCCCCTCCCAGTTGGGCGAGGCAGAGGAGCGGGTTTTGAGGCAGGGCCAGCACCTCCGTTTGCAGCATTGTTGAGGTGGTCAGTGGCCTTCTTGAGTGCCGCCAGCCCTGCCTCGTAGGCGTTGCGGTGGGGCGAGGGACTCCGCAGGTTGGAGCTCCCGCTTCCCCCACTGCTACCACCGGAGGTCCCGTTGCCCCCCGTGGCCGACGGGGGTTCAGTCTTCATCATGTTTGGTAAATCAGATGGCCGCTGGTGAACAGCAGATTAGCAGGGATGAGGACGGCAGCATCCTGGAGCTGTTTGACATTCACCTCCTGAATCACACAGAGAGAGACAGATCGATCGTTCATATTTGGGATGAGTTATAGTATAACAGATGAGTTACCACAACCCAAAGCATGGTCTTCAAACTTTATCCTTAGTCTGACGTGCAACCAACAAATCCAAAGTATTCTATTCTTAATGATACGAAAGAGAAATCAACTGAAGGCACCACCTGCACCTTCACTATTTTCTGACTTAACAACTAATTATATAAATCGGATAAATAATCAAGCATGAAAATAATTGTTAGGTGCTGTATGGAAGAGAAGTCAGCTGTTTCTGGTCAGAGGTCATAGTGACAAGCCACTAACTTGTTCAAGCCAGTAGGACTAGGCTAAAATAATCGATTTTCCAATTAAAGTTGATCATTGTTTGAGCGAATTCACAATATCCAGAAATCACAATATCCAGAAATCAATCAATTTAATATATGCCTTTTCACCATGGATGTATAACTAAAAAGTACTTTTTATTTTACTAATTATTTTTGTAAACATTAACCTGGTGCATCATAAAGGCATTCTGATTAAAACAACAAAATGTTTAATCAATTGTCAAATTTGTTAATTATTTATTTTCTATCGATGAACTAATAGATTAACTGTTTACGCTCCAGTCAAGAAGAACATATTCCCAATTGTAAATTACATTCAACTTTGATATGTCTGAGCTGTTTTTGAACTACCAATTTTAAAACTAACTGGCGAAATAACGGATTTGAACCATGAACGTTGTGGTTCATGGTCATTGCCTCAAACCCGTGGGCCACCAGGATGTCCCACTTAGTCTCGCGTCACCAGATCTCCACAGTGCTGTGTTAGCGCTGGAGTATGGTCTGGCTACACCGCTTATCTATTCTGGGATAGGGGAGAAAAGAAAAAAAAACGCTCTGGCTTGTTTATATTTCTTTAAACCAATGCAGCGACGGTGTCCTTGCAAAATAGATAGTGGAGATATCGGAAGGGGAGGGATATCTGCTGCATGAGAGACACACTGGATGCCAGGCTTTATCCCAGCACTGTACATCTGGTAAGCCAGGCTACGAGGCGTACTACTCACTCAGCCTGTCAAAACAGTATGATATATAATGTAAGTATAATGTCTTTTGTGGCTCTGAAGAAGCTTTCGTCCAGGGTTCAACAAAAAGGAAAATACGCGATATAACACCCCACTTGCCCAACAAAAGAGTAGTAATAATTTTTAAATGATCATCATCATCGTATAATCAATTATGTTACCGTACTGTAGCCCCCCTCCCCTTGCTCACATCAGAGAATACTTGTTAAATGATCTGATTTAAATGTGCCGTTGGCGAATCAAGAATTAGTTGTTTTTTTTAATAATAGCCTCCACTTTCAGGATGAACCCTGTCATCATCATCATCATCATCATCATCATCAGGGTTATCTTGGGTTTTGCTTGAGACTTCACATTTTCAACAGAAAGCCTGCATTACAGCCTTAACAAAAGACCCCATTGAGTTGCATTACAGGACATGCCGTTTTTCTGGACTAAAAGTCTGTATCTGTGCCTCTGCTGCTTCAAAATTTTGTATTTTTGGGCATTTCTGCTTTTGTTGTATTGTAAAGCTGAGATATGAAAGGGGAGGGGGGGGGGGGGGGGGGAGAGACATGCAGGAAAACCATCACTGGTCGGATTCGAACCCTGGACCTTCTGCGTTGAGGAAGAAACCTCTGTATATGTGCGCCAGGCTCTACCAACTGAGCTAAACGGCCACTGCTGCTTCAATTTTGATCATTTTCATTTTGTAAGTGGCCCAACTTCATGGAATCCAAATAACTTAAGTGAATTTTACATCAAAATTGCTAAAAAGTCACAAACTCCAGCTTCTAAAATGTGAATATGTACTGGTTTTCTTAGTCTTCTATGATTGTTTAATGAATACATTTGGGTTTAGTACTGTTTGAATGTTTGTTTAGTATTGTTTAAATGGGTTAATTTGGGCTTTAGGAAATAGTGAAGGGCATTGTTCTGGCATATTTTTGTTAATTTGATTATTTTTGTGGCACTTTCGGCCTTTAATTTGACAGGATGAAAGGAGGGGGGGAATGACACACGTCAAACCTGGGCCTGCTGGGTCGAGGACTAAACCTCTATATAGGGTGCCCGCTCTACTAACTGAGCTATCCGGGCGCCCAGAAACAGTGCGGAGAAGGTGAACTAACATCTCTCTAGCTACTACTCCCACCACCACTTCAAGTATGGACCACTTTGGTCCATACTTGAACCAACGACCCTTTGGTTCCCAAACAAACTCCCTACGGACTGAGCTACTGCCACCCCTACAGTACAACAGAAAATGGGAGAAAACATTGTTGGATTTAAACTTTGATCGGGGGAAAAAAACAAACAAAAAAAAAACAAAAAAAAACAACTGTATTTAAGCAGTAAATTACCAAACAACATCAAACAGAACAACAACTGTTTGGCTGTGTATCTCAGAACCCCCACATGGCGCTCCACGAGCTGTCAAAATAATCCAATTAAAATGATGACGCACGTGAGCTCACGCGTCATGTGTCTTCATGTTGCTGCTCTGAATGCAAAACTTACTTTGTGACAAAATCAGCGTGTGAATGCAGAGCACTCCTGGGGTCCCCAAATATCAAACTGTTTTCTCATAATCCCAATCTTATTAACTGGCTGATTGCGTTTGCACTTTGTGCTGTCAGATCTGAGCTATAGTGGCGCCTGATGTTTTCATCAGACCTCATTTCCAATTCTGCATCTTATAATTACACCACCAACAAGACCAATGTTGTGAGACACACACAATTATTAAATTGGTTCCCTGAATATAATAAAGATATGAATATAAAACAAAGATATCTCAAACACTAAATATGAACTAACAGAAAAACAGAGTTCGGACATTTACTAACTGTGACCAAATTTGCCGGTTGATATCAAAATATGGCTGCACAGTTTGTGACTACAAAACAATCTCATCTAGGTGTCTAGAGGTCTTAAGAAAATGTTGATTTATTCATGATCATTTGATAATTAATTATAAGAATAGCAGGAAATGTTTAGCTTCTGTCTGAGCAAATTACTTTTCTTTGCTAGCTACCTGGCTTTCAGTGATTTCAGGTCATGCTAGCAGTTTTGTGACTAGTATGAAGTTACAGCCAGTAAACAGTTAGTTTAGCTTAAATTAAAAAAAAATTGAAACAAGCAAACAGCTAGCATTGTACAAAAGGTAAAAACTCCTCACTCCTGGAGGAGGTCCCTGTCCGACAGACTTTCAACTAACACCTCCGGCGGAGCTTTTCGTGCATCCCTGTGGAGGCTGGGGGCATTGAACCCGAGTGGACAATGTTCAAAGTTTCCATTGCTGAAGCTGCGGCGAGGAGCTGTGGTCTTAGGTGCCTCAAGGGGCGGTAACCCACGAACACCGTGGTGGACACCGGCGGTCAGGGAAGCCGTCCGACTGAAGAAGGAGTCTTTCCGGGATATGTTATCCCAGAGGACTCCGGAGGCAGTTGCAAGGTACCGAAGGGCCTGAAGGGCTGCAGCCTCTGCCGTGAAAGAGGCAAAGCAGCGGGTGTGGGAGAAGTTCGGAGAAGACATGGAGAAGGACTTTCGGTCGGCACCAAGGTGCTTCTGGAAAACCGTTCGCTACCTCAGGAGGGGGAAGCGGGGAACCGTGAGGAGCTCGGAGTAGAGCCGCTGCTCCTTTGCGTCGAAAGGAGCCAGTTGAGGTGGTTCGGGCATCTTGTAAGGATGCCCCCTGGGCGCCTCCCTAGGGAGGTGTTTCAGGCACGTCCAGCTGGGAGGAGGCCTCGGGGAAGACCCAAGACAAGGTGGAGGGATTATATCTCCAACCTGGCCTGGGAACGCCTCGGGATCCCCCAGTCGGAGCTAGTTAATGTGGCTCGGGAAAGGGAAGTTTGGGGTCCCCTGCTGGAGCTGCTACCCCCGCGACCCGACACCGGATAAGCGGACGAAGATGGAGATGGAGATTAGGATTATATAATAGTTGGCGATTATTTCTGTCGATCGACTAAATCGATTAGCCGACTAATCGTTGCAGCTCTAAATTCGACAATGGCAATAGTACCAATGGTTGTTAAAAGTAATGTATTTTATAATTCTAGTTAGTCTGAAGCAATCATACAGTCTATGCAAATAAAAGAAGAACTGAACAAATAGCATGAGCAGATAGCCCACACTGCTAAATGGACCAAAAAAACTACATCATCTGCAAAAACACAAACTTCATCAACAAGAAATTCAATCAGGGAAATGCTTCAGTACCACAGCTGCTGATCTCTGGCAAGCAGAACACCACAGCAAGTAGGGCTAAGCACCATACTAATAACACAAGGATCTAGCTGTTGGTCACTTTAAACGGTTAAATGAAAGATAAATAGGTTTTGCAACTCAGACAGTTACTTAATCAAATGTGGATGGAGCCAGAGACATATCGCATTTTTCCAACAGACACAGACTGTGGGGTTTGTGTGAAAATTCACAGCAGATGTGTGAAACTTCATACTGATACATACAGTACATTCACAATGTCACAATAATACAGCGTGTGCTTATTTTGATTCAACGCTCCTCGATACACAACAAACCCAGTCCGAAAAAGTCTGATAGTGTGCTTTGTTTCTTTGAGTCTGAACAAGCCAAATATTAAAGTCAAAATGTTTTACCCTGTTCAGACCAAAGAGACCTAGTCTGGACAAACAACAGTTCATCTCCAGGATAATCGGCGGAACATCCGGCCACTCTCTCGGTGTTGCCAGTCCTAAACTCCGTTCGCTACGGGAAACAAAAACCACATTCTCCGAGCTAGCAAGCTACACGATGAAAATGGCAACTTTTGACAAAAAATATGATCGTGCAACAAGGCAGGACTGCTTGTTCTTTTGGGGAATAATTGTAAAGATTTACAACGAATATGTTTATGGCATTTACTCAGAAAATAATGAACAAGTCAAGTCCATGCTAGCAGCTATGCTAGGCTGTACAGCACTGCTGTGAGCTAAGTGTTAAAGTGACCATATTATGCTCATTTTCAGGTTCATAATTGTAATTTGAGATTGTATCAGAATAGGTTTACATACCATATTTTTGTTGTACTGCATATTGCTGCAGCTCCTCGTTTCACACTGTGTTCAGGTCTCTGTTTTAGCTACAGAGTGAGACCTCTCAACTTCTGTAAGATCTTTGTTGGCAGTAGCACATGCGCAGTAGCTAGGTAAGGATTACATGAGCTAGCTAGGTGTTTCTGCAACTTCGGCAGGATTAGCCGGGAGACTTCTTCTAAATGAGGGCGCACTTCCAACTTTGTGTGAAATACCTGCAGAACAGGGCCATGTAAGTAGTTCTATACAATTTATTTTGTAGATTAGGGTGAATTTGTAGCTGTGTTTTGCCATTGAGAACGAGCTAGCATGCTAACGGTTAGCCCCCTAGGCCCCCTCGTCTCGGCTAGTTACGTAGAAAGCCGTGCAGATTTTGAACAGCTCACCCGGAGACTGAAGGCAGGACACATTCAGAAACCCGTATCTCACTCAAAACAGCATGGATGTTGTTGTTTTTTTCAAAGTTTGTATGGGTGTGGAAGCACCAGAGACACAAAATAACACCCCAAATCCCAGAAAAAGTGATTTTTTTCATAATATGGGCACTTTAATGTTAGCATGCTAACACGCACACAATGATAAAGCTAGCATTCTGATGCTCATTAGGTATGTTTACCATATTCCCCATTTAGCGTGTTAGCATGCTAATCAGAACTAAACACAAAGTACAAATGAGGGTAACAGGAACATCATTAGGTATTTGGTCATATAGAATTTGACAATTTACAGTTTTTACCTGGTGATGGTGCTGAAAGTTAAGGCATCACCACGAGTTATTACAATTCATCATGAGGGGAACCTGCACCAAATTCCATGAATGCCAAACTCGGTGGCGCAAGAGGAAAAGTCAGGGGATCACCAAAGTTATTGTCTGACCAGTCTTTTAAGAAAAAGCAAATTCTCCTTTATTAGATAAAACTAGGAAATGTTTGGCATTTTTGCATGAAAATGACAAACGATTAAACAATTATCAAAATCGTTTACACTCAATTTTCTGTCAATCAACTTCACATTTCAGCTTCACTTTCAATGCTTTCTAACAACTATTCTAAGGTTTGCACAAAAACTCCACTCATTTCATCCAAGTAGCGCAAACACTTTGCAATAAAATGCTGCAACATGCATCTGATAAAACATGTTGGATCATGTTGCTGTTTGTGTGGTTGTTTACATCCTTTTCCATGGCAACGCTAACAGACTGGATGTTGATAGGACGGACGCTGTAATGTCACAGAATGAAACTGTCTTTAGGCAAGTAAAACTTTTAAGATAAAAAAACATTGTTGAAAACATTGCTGACAGGCATTCTGGGGAATGTAGGAAAGACTGCTTATGTTCTGTACATACTGACTCCAGATGGCACAGCTGGCCACGATGGGACCAACACAGAGAGACACACAAACACTGCAACCACAGTACGTCTTGTGACGTCTTGCTAAATAGTAGACTCTCACACACTGATCATGTGAACTTAAGTGAGCAAAACCAATGTAAAGCCACACACACACACACACACACACACACACACACACACACACACACACACACACACACACACACACACACACACACACACACACACACACACACACACACACACACACACACACACACACACACACACACACACACACACACACACACACACACACACACACACACACACACACTTTCCTGTCATTGTTGAGACGAATTTGGTGGCTCCTGGTCTAAGATAAACACACAGACAAACAAAATCTGTCGCCAAAACTCCAACTCAGCACGACGGCCTGAACTATCCATCTCTTCTTCGTTGGTATTCCTACCAGCAAAGAAGAAAACAGCATGAGCCCAGATTTAATTTTACACTCCCTGTCTTTCCAAGAACAACTTCATTTGTCTCCTTCTACCCCTAATCCTTTGCAGTTTGGGTTTGCCTCCTGTCATTTGGTCTGTGTTCTCTTACTCCTAACTGCACTTTGGTTGTCCTGTTTGAGGATGGGGACATTATCAAGCATCACTCTCACCTAGCCAAAACAAACCTGAGGACAGTGCGGAGTTAAAGGATAATTCCTGTTCATTACAACCTGGGTCTTCTTACATTAACTAATCGGACTCATCTTTAGAGAAAATTAAGAGACGTTGGTTCATTAAAGAATATAGTATGTTGGGCTCCTTCCGTCAATACTGACTTATCTACAGTATTTTGTATCCAGATTCCAATGTATTGCATTTACCCAGAGCTACCTTCCTCCTCCCACGAATGTTACACACGAACACGCCGTCTCAGTCAGGTCAATACAATCTAAAATAAAACCATTACAGCCCAACCACTGCCTGCCTGCACCAATCATCCTCAGTATATGGAGGTAAATGACCGTTTATTTATAATCTATTGATGGGAGAACAGCCCCTCCCTTCACTAAATACAGGCTATACCACAAACAAGCCTGCCTATGTTTTTCTAAATGACATGTGTGACAATGTAAGAAGTGGTTGGTTTGTTAATATGGCAAACATGACCTTGTCTCATCATATACTGCAGTACTGAGAACTGTCACATCTGTGACAAGTCACATCTGTGTGTGCGTGTGCGTGTGCGTGTGCGTGTGTGTGTGTGTGTGTGTGTGTGTGTGCATGTGGTCAACACAGTCTATGAGACAGACACTGCAGCCACTGCTGTATGATTCTACAATGGTAATATGCTGCCCGTTCAGACATATAAGTAATAAGTCCTTAAGTCTCCATGCCTGCACAACATCTCTATCTCTGCCTGTCTATGTGCGTCACACGCAGTGTTCAACAGAAGGCACATTATGACAACTACAATGACTCCATCTATTCACCCCACAATCCCTGCATCTGTCGAGGAGACTCCCAGGCCTGGCCTAGTGCAACGGTTATGGCAGAAACACACTGCGTGCTCCTGCTGGCTAGAGAGACGCTTTGTTGGCATACCCGACACTTGCTGCTAGCTCCGAACTTCCATCCAAAAACATAGTAATTATTGTGCCGTTGCTTTTGGAGCACAAATGTATCGTAACCACATAGAAATGAACAGCTAATGCGAATCCCTACAAGCCACTCGTTAATTCGGCATGCATGTAATACACAGAACAGCATTTAGTATAGTTAAAAGGTCAACTATTATTTGTTGTTCGCTGTTGTCACCGTATTTCCCTTCCGTCAAAATACACCTAAGCGGAAGGCGACACGCTCCGTGCTCGCACAACAAGATTCGATTCTAATTTGAATTAAACAGGGTTTGATGAATCACTAATAAGCCGAATTACAAGAAGACCCCGGGGTAACCAAATAAATCTCAGTTCACATCCTTAGAGGTATTTCCTCCAACATGTAAGCACGGAAATTTAAAACAGCGACATTTGTTGGAGAGTTTGGCGTGACGTTCTTTCTGGAGAAGAGAGAACGCTGCGCGGGCATTCCGAATGTGTTTTTTACTGCTGTGATTTATCACGTCAATAAAATCCAACAACAACCGACATTAACAGTTAACGGTCATAGTTGTGTCTATGTTTTAACGTGTCACCGGCACGTTTAGGACCCAGAGGCAGACGGACGACAGGCCCTGCTGGGTGTCTGTCTGCTGCGCTGCGTCGCTTCCTTCCTGCAGCCTCTCCTCTTTCACAGACAAACGGCACATTTTTAACGCAGGTTAAACCGTGTTAACACCGAGACCATCTGAGACTCTTTGCGCCGCTTCGCTCCGTCAACCATACCTTATATTCCAGTTTGCCAGAAACAGCCCGGTGCCCGTTAGGATCCGTAGTGGAGACAGTCCATTGTCCTGCTGCTGCTGCTGCTGCTGGGCGAACAGACGGAGTGCCAGCCTCCCTTCTGCTCCTCCCTCTTCTCCTCCTCCTCCTCCTCCTCCCCCTCCCATCATTTTCCTCCATACTCTCTCCTCCGCACGCACCCCTACTCTTTTCTGCGTCCTTTTCCTCATCCAACGTACCCCTCCTCCTATTTCTGCCTTTCCTCCCTCTTCCACTTCACACCCTCTTCATTTCCTTCTTTCTTCTCTTCCTCCTCTTTTCTTCCTCCTTTATAGGCTATACTTTTCCTCGACTCTCTCTTTCTACCCACACCCCTTTTTCCCCATCAGGTGTACTTAGCTATAGCCTAGTTCTCCCCTCAGTAGATGCAGATCAACATTATTTTAACATTTCACCTCTTTGATTAGCTAGCTAGTTAGCTAATCCCCTGACAGACTGTAGGATGTATTTTAGGCTTACCTGTTTTGGTAGCTAACTGGCTGACTTTTACAAGCTGGGCACAAATGACAAGTCGGTGCAAGCATTTCAGCTACAACATGGAGATTCAGCGCCCTCTCCTGGGCAAATTAGCTATAAGCAATGTACAGCAACACCGCCACTACTGATACTTCTAGCCATACTCTTTGCTACTAGCTAGCTACTAGGCTTGTTATTGTGAACAGCCAACAGCGCAGGGACGGGCTCTTGTTGCCTGGGCAACAGCCCGTTGGCCCTGATTGGCTGAGCTGAGCCTAAATAAACTTTTCTTTCTTTCTTTTTTTGTTGCTGTCGTGGCTGCATGCATACGATAAGCCCTTCATTAGTAAATTCAAATCAAATTAAATCGCCACATCATATAATTTTGTCAACATAACGTTAGCGATGCCCAATGCCCCCAATAGCGTAATGTCTTGTTGTTTAGTAGCCTAAGATATACACAGATAGCCTATTGATTTTTGTAAATATGCATGATGCTCAAAGACTGAGATGGCTGTTTACATGTCAAACATAAATTAGCCAGTTATCTTCTAAAACCTGGGAGAAGACAAAAACAAGCTCTGGAGATATTGGTTTGTATGTAGGCCTACTGTTTTGTTATTCATGTACACTCACCTAAAGGATTATTAGGAACACCATACTAATACCGTGTTTGACCCCCTTTCACCTTCACAACTGCCTTAATTCTTTGTGGCATTAATTCAACAAGGTGCTGGAAGCATTCTTTAGAAATATTGGCCCATATTGATAGGATAGCATCCCCCACACCATTACACCACCACCAGCAGCCTTCACAGTGGTAACAAGGCATGACGGATCCATGTTCTCATTCTGTTTACGCCAAATTCTGACTCTACCATCTGAATGTGTCAACAGAAATCGAGACTCATCAGACCAGGCAACATTTTTCCAGTCTTTAACTGTCCAATTTTGGTGAGCTCATGCAAATTGTAGCCTCATTTTCCTATTTTTAGTGGAGATGAGTGGTACCCGGTGGGGTCTTCTGTTGGTGTAGCCCATCCGCCTCAAGGTTGTGCGTGTTGTGGCTTCACAAATGCTTTGCTGCATACCTCGGTTGTAACGAGTGGTTATTTGAGTCAAAGTTGATCTTCTATCAGCTTGAATCAGTCGGCCCATTCTCCTCTGACCTCTAGCATCAACAAGAAATTTTCGCCAACAGGACTGCCGCATACTGGATGTTTTTCCTTTTTCAGACCATTCTTTGTAAACCCTAGAAATGGTTGTGCGTGAAAATCCCAGTAACTGAGCAGATTGTGAAATACTCAGACCAGCCCGTCTGGCACCAACAACTATGCCACGCTCAAAGTGGCTTAGATCACTTTTCTTTCTCATTCTGACATTCAGTTTGGAGTTCAGAAGATTGTCTAGACCTGGACCACACCCCTAAATGCATTGAAGCAGCTGCCATGTGATTGGTTGATTAGATAATTGCATTAACGAGAAATTTAACAGGTGTTCTTAAAGGAGCTTGCACACTGCTCCAACAAACGCCAACAGTTGGGTCAGTGTGGGCCGGCCGTCTGTGTTTGTTGGCATTTGTTGGATGGATTCGTTAGAGTTTGACATGTCCAGTCTGGTCTGGTGGAATTGTAGAATATCCAACAAAAGCTGGAGTATCTTCTTGGAGTTCTTGACACAAGTTAGGATAGACACCCTGTTTCGCATGTCACAATATCCAAGGTTTACACCACAGTCTCCTCCTGGCTCGTCTTGATTGCCATCTCTCATGTACATGGCTAGCAACTTTACAGGTCAGGTAGACCATAACTACTTTGGCCACATTCAACAAGGTCTCCACTTCATCCATGTTATATTAAACCAAAACTCAAATGAGAATGGTAGGACTAGGTGACAAAAGTCAGTCTTGTCTGTTACTGTCTGGGCAGTGTGGACTGGCAGTTGGTTTCATGAACATTCTAAAGACTACCAACTGACTGCCAACTTTAGAATGTTGGAGTTTGTTGCCATTTGTTGGAGCAATGTGCAAGCTCCTTTATAATTATGTGAGTGTATTTCTCCACATGATTTGTAGGCTATGCAAGACTGGAAATTGTCTGTTAAATAACCGCGTTTTACCATGTGGGATGGGCCAAATGTGTTTGACATGACAGAAATAACATAAAACTAAAAATAACTAAACTAAAGACAATGTAGTGGAGGGAGAAATACAATAATGTAGTAGCCTAAAGGATTGAGTTAGTGTAGGCTAGGCCTACTCAGTGAGAGTAGCCCATGCATTTTCAGTACAGACAGGCCTAGTGGTGAGAAGAAATTCAGATCCTTTAGTTAAGTAAAAAGTAGCAACGATGTAACAACTGTTGTTTGTCTCTATAACAAATCCTGGATTCACAATCCTACTTTTAAGTAGGCCTATAGGTGTTTAAAGTACCATGTAAAGTGCTGCAGTAAAAATGGTCTTCTTTTCCTATATCTCAGATAAGCTCACCTGGAGTATCAACACAATCAGCATAGTAAAGAAGGCCCAGCAACACTAACTTTCTGAACCAGCTGGAGATCACTGGCCCTGGGCACTTGGGTCCTCACGTCCTTCTACAGGTGTGTGGTGGAGACTTGAGCATCCTCACGTCCTGCTGACACGTACAGTATATCTGCTCTGCTTTATTTATTTATTGCTGTGTACCGGCAGAACTAAGAGCAATACACAAATCACTACCAAGCATTATTTAAAGCCTGTTCAATTTGCACAACACTTTCATATGACAAACTAAGCTACAGTCACTGCAGCGGGTGGGACAAACAGGGGATGTAACTAAGTAAATTTACTCAAGCACTGTACTTAAGTACAAATTTGAGGTACTTGTACTTTACTTGAGTCTTCTCTTTTCATGCCACTTTTCTACTCTGCTACATTTTGGAGAGAAATATTGTACTTTTTACAGTACTCCACTACATTATTATGACAGCTTTAGTTCTTTACAAATTAGGATTTTTTTTTTGCATAAAAACACATGTAGTTTATAAAATACTTTGTTTTATTATAAATTAAACTACCCAACAATATACAGGCCTACAGAAGTCCAGCTGAAATGATTAGCCGATTAAACACAGAGCTGTTTGGATCATTTCCAGTTTCTACAAAGGGAGGATTTTTCTGCATTGAGTACTTTTACTTTTAGTACTTTACTTTAATACATCTTCCTGATGATACTTACATATATTTTTTTTTAAGTAACATTTTTAATGCAGGACTTTGACTTGTAACAGAGTATTTTTTACAGTGTGGTATTAGTACGTTTACTAAAGTAGAGTACTTCTTCCATTACTGTACCACTGTCCTGCTTCATGAGGGACTGTCCCAACCCTGCAAACGGACAGTTTGCTTCCCTCCAATCAGACAGGAGACGACCCAGCATCAGGGCCAGCGCCACCAGGCTAAGGGACGGCGTCTTCCCTGATGCTGTAAGACAAAAGAAATCTGCATCTCACTGAACAATGTACTGCCATCCCTTAAAGTGATGGTTCGGAGTAATTTCACCTTAGGCTGCTTTGCACCGTGACCTCGAGCCAAATAATCCCCCATAAGCTTTTTTCCCTTGTTATAACGTTGGTTGAGTTAGCGTTATCAGCTGGTTAGCTTAGTGCAGGCGCTAATAGATCCACGTTTGTATCTCGTAAATTACCCCACTAATAATGCCTGGAATGATACCAAACTTCTACAGTAGTACAACTAGTGTCTGTACTTATAAATTGAGGCATTAGGAAGTTTGTAACTACACCATAAGTATGTAGTAGTAGTATGTAAGTACTGCGTGATAGCGCCAACAGCACGATAGCATGGTAGCAGCCGAGAGGAGTATCCATCAGGCAAGTGTTATTTAAATATACTTGTGGTATAGTTACAAACTTTCTAATGCCTCATTTTATAAGTACAGAAACTATTTGTACTACTGTAGAAGTTTTGTATCATTCCGGGCATTATTAGTGGGGTAATTTACGAGATACATACGTGGATCCATTAGCGCCTGCGCTAAGCTAACCAGCTGATAACGCTAACTCGACCAACGTTATAACAAGGGAAAAAAAGCTTATGGGGGATTGTTTGGCTCGAGGTCAATGTGCAAAGCAGCCTAGGGTGAAATTACTCCGAACCACCACTTTAAGGCTGTCTCCGACGCGATAATGACCGGCTGGCTTTACATTATCTCTCAAAAATAAACCCCATATACCATGGGGCACCATGTCATCCTTTCTAATAAATAGTCCTAATATAGATCTATTTCTTTGTCAGTTTCCTTTTTCTTATCAGCATCTAATTATGGGCTGACAATCTCAAGTACTGAAATATATATTACTAATTTCTTTTACATTCCTCTTTACATTTTTTATTCTGAGTTATTCTGAATTTTTTTCCACAGTGGAAAGGATGATTTGAAGCAGAAGATACAGTTTGGCCTCTGAACTATATGACAAGCTGTTACAGCAGTAGACCAATGTGGACAGAAGAGGGCAGCAGATGGAGGTGTATCTGTGGTGCTCATCATGATGAATCCACTGCAACACATGACAGACTTTCAGTGAAGGAAACCCCTTAATGTGATCAAGGTGATGTGCATACGCTTGTATTAGGCTACCTGTAATTCACATTTTCAAAACATTGACATTAGCGGTGGGGGGAAAAAATAAAATCAAAAACCGTATGTATTGTTTCCCCAGAATCAATATTCATTTCAAAGCATTAAACACATATTTACACATAATATACCAACATTTTATATAACCACCAGAGATATGTATCACTTCAAATAGTTACTATATCATTCTTTAACTCATTTTAGATTTGTTACTGATAATATAAGATAAATGTAGGAGAAATACGTTATATCTTCATTCCCCATGCATGATTCAATTTAATAAAAGCATGCCAGCGTTGGACACAAACGAGGTGTGCGTGATGACTGATGTGATGCGGCCATGGCACGTCTTCTCTGGAGGCCCCCTATTGGCTGATTCAGTGCTTTAGGGAGGGGTAGACGTGATTTTAGTGCTCATTTTACAATAGGAGTCAATGCAGTCACCTCTGGTGTAACACACTTAACTTTAAGCTTCTTTTACTTATAAGTCAAAGTTTAGGACCATTCTTTTTTTAAGATTTATTTTTTGGGCATTTTTAGG
Organism: Zingel zingel; assembly: GCA_023566125.1. Taxonomy (NCBI): domain Eukaryota; kingdom Metazoa; phylum Chordata; class Actinopteri; order Perciformes; family Percidae; genus Zingel; species Zingel zingel. The sequence continues at coordinate 26,382,675 of CM042325.1, forward strand.
CCTTTATTGACAGGACAGATGAAGACATGAAAGGGGAGAGAGAAGGGGAATGACATGCAGCAAAAGGCCGCAGGTTGGAGTCAAACCTGGGACCGCAGCATCGAGGAGTAAACCTCTATATATGGGGGCCCGCTCTACCAACTGAGCTATCCTGGCGCCCAAGTTTAGGACCATTCTTAAGAATATTTCTTTTTACAAGTTTTATACATACCGGTTTTGCGTCGAAGTCTGTTCCCCCATTAACCCTCGTGTTGTCTTTCCGTCGACCATGAACTTGTTGAAAATAGATACAGAACTTTATTTTGCTGCTTTTCTAAATGTTTTTGTCGCTTTTTTCAACGCTTTTTCTTTTTAATTCATGGTCAATAAACTTAATTTATATGACATCATACCTAATTTTTAAACATGTTTATCCAAAAATTTAAAAAAAAATTAAAAAAAAAAAAAAAAAAAAAAAAAAAAGCAGAATCCACTGTTATATACCTGTTGAAAATGCTTTAATTCACTCATATAGTCACCCACACATGATCAAATACAGATGATAGGTTGGCTTAAGTAGGCACAAACAGAGCTGTCAGTTCTCTGGGTAGAAGTAGGCACACGCAGTAAGTCTATTCTCAACTGCTGTGAAGTTGAATTCAACTAAATGAATCTCAACGTTTTCCAGGAAATTAATAACTGCAACTGAAATGAATTTCCTCATCAAATAAGATAAAAAAAAAAAAGCCCCATCAAATGTCAACACAGGGAGTCTACAAATCTAAGCAAGAAAACGTCTTTCTATGATAAACATCTCTTCCACTGTAATCATATATCTAGTCACCTACCAGTCAAACCAACTGTATAGTTACTCATTTCCCAGGTAAGGCAGAAGAAGCTTCCCACATTTCAACATAAGTAACCTATGAGATCATGAATATTTCCCTCTGGTTTAAACCTCTACTAGTCGCCTCAGCCATGTCTCCTTTAATTGCCAGCTTGGGTTTTCCCTTTACCCACTAGGGCTGGGTACCGATTTCAATACTTTTTAGGCGCCGACCGAATTGTGTCCTTAGTGTCGAGTATTGAAAGAAAATTCAATATCCAATTTCAATACCTAAAGAGTAAATCTCATCAGCGTCAGGGAGCCAATGAGCATGCAGCATGCTTCTACCAAGATCTAATAATGCACGCAGGAAAAAAAAAAATCTATGTTACGCACAGGGACTAGGCCGTAACGTGTAATGTTATAATTTTGTTTTTGCGTTATAAAATTGGTATCGAAAAAAGTAGCGTTTAGGAACCGGTATCAAAGTCACTGTGTTTGTATTGAAACATTTTTAACGATACCCAGCCCTACTGCCCAATGTGCCTGCTAACAACCCTTGTTTCAATTCTCCCCATCCTTTGCTTCCCTCTTGATTTTCTCGATATCACCCTACCCACCCACCTTGGCCTCTTTGAGCCCCCCCCCACCCTCTGCAAGTGACAGTGCTCAGCTGCTGACCACGCGTCCGGCCCAGGTCTCGTGTTTGGTTCCTGGCTTGAGGTGGGTTATGGCCACCTCCACCGCCTGGATCTTCGCGTGTTTGGGAGGGATGGAGCAGATTTTGTAGCTCACCTCGTCGCCTTCCACCGGCACATACTCTCCCTCGATGCTGGAGGGGAGAGGGGAAGAAAGAAAAGGGCTTTGACGGAACAAATTATGAAACAGTGGAAGCAAAGCGGCAGTCGGGCCTGTCCTAGTATTGTACTGGACTCATTTGTCTCCTTTTGCCCTTTTGGTGCTGGACCAGCTGTGCAGCGTTTGGTGAATTCAGATGCTCTTTTTCAAAAATACACGGTTTTGTTTCAGATTAGTCGGTATATCGACGACATTTCAGCTACGGGATTGTCCCGGTGCCGCCGGAGGTTCTGCCGGATGTCTTTCTTTGTGTTGGCATTCTAAACTCCGGTCGATTCGAAAAACATACTCCGAGCTAGAACCGACAATCAAATCATATTTATCCTTTTTTTTTTGGGGGGGGGGGGTAAAATTGTCATCACACACTTGACAGCCATTTTGATTCCAGAGCTCGCATCCCTACGTGCACGTGTTCCACCAAAACAAGTCACATTTTGTTGATGTTTTGGTCCTCAGACCTTCATCGTAGAGCTGGGCAATATATCGATATTATGTCGATATCGTGATACAAGACTAGATTTCGTCTTAGATTTTGCATATCGTAATATCGTGATATGACAAAGTGTTGACTTTTCCTGGTTTTAAAGGCTGCATTACAGTAGAGTGATGTCATTTTCTGAACTTACCAGACTGTTATAACTGTTCTATTATTAGCCTTTACCCCACTTAGACACACACACATATATATATATACACATATATATATACACACACATACATACATATATATATATATATATATATATATATATATATATATATATATATATATATATATATATATATATATATATATATATATATATATATATATATATATATATATATATATATATATATATATACACACACACACATACACACAGCTAACGTCTATGCATTTTTAAGCCTGTGTGTGATAACAAAGGCACTGTGATGAAGGCCATCAGATAATCTGTTGTCCTCCTACACACTCCTGTAGCTAGTGCCATCCCTGTGTGTGAGTGTGTGTGTGTGTGTCCCTCTACTTCTACAGACTCAGACATTGTTTGAGGTCAGAGATTAAAAAAAGCTGCCCTCTCACACACCTTATCAGAGACAATGAAGGAAAAACACACACTCATCGACAAGCTTCGCCCCCAGAATAACCTCACTGCACCGCTGTGTGTCTCGCCTTTCTCTTCACATCGTTTCCACATAATCTGATTAGTCATTAGAACATATTTTGGTAAATTAAAATAGATTTTATTCAGAAAGCTGTCCGCTTTCTTCAATCTTTCTACATCAACTTATCCATAAACTAATTCATCCTCACTGCTAGAGCTGCAGAGATTAATCCATTAGTCGTTTAGTTGCCAACTCTCTCTCACACACTTACTCTGAGATGTGGACAAAGATGTCGCTGCCCCCGTCGGATGGCGTGATGAAGCCATGGCCTTTGGAGCGGCAGAAGCATTTACACACACCAGTGAACAACGGACCCTCTGATGCACGAGCCGTCCTGCACAGAGAGAGAGAGAGAGAGAGAGAGATAGAGAGGTGGAAGAAGTGTAAGGTGAGAGAAAAACGGTTGTCCGGATCGTTTCGGCCCACTTTACCCCTGTACATTACAATATGTAACTTAGCCAACAGGGTACAAACTCATGACTGAATGTTTCACGTCTGCAGTATGTGAAATGTGTACAGGCACCACCTTTTTTTCTTCATCTTCTCAATCCTACGAGGGACAGATAGATTCCACCAGTAACAATTAAAGCGACACCACAGAAGCAGGTGTACTTCTACCCGTCTCTCCTTCTCTGGCGAAAGTCTTTTGTCGTTAGTTTTTCACCATATTTGACTTTTTATTTTAGACCGAAGAAGGTGCTCTGACTTGGTTACGTCTATATCTGGACAAGCTGATCATGTTGCAGTTTCCAATAGAAACAGTAGAAATGATACAAGACAAATGAAACTTGAGTGGCTATGTTAAGGCTGGCTTCTGTTTTGCCTTTAACTCCATTCCAGATTCTACATGAGAACTTCTACGAGTAACTAATGCATTCAACAAACGTCACTTACTACACTGGAAACATAAATAGCAGTTTATTTTACACTCACTTCACTGGCTCATAAGGCCGTTTGATACACTGTGTGTGTGTGTGTGTGTGTGTGTGTGTGTGTGTGTGTGTGTGTGTGTGTGTGTGTGTGTGTGTGTGTGTGTGTGTGTGTGTGATTTTCCCTGCCTGTAAGGTTTAGGTGCAGCACCCAAGCAGTTTTGGGCAGAACCTAAGCCGTATGAATGTACCTAAAAGACTTTTCTCAGATCTAATGACTGTAGTCTTCTTAGACTTCCTTAGCTTTAAGTTTTGTCTTAAAGTTTTTTGAGTGTTATTTATTTATTTATGTATTATCCGCTCTAGCTTTACCAACTTTTTAGACACAGATATGGTGATAATAATGGTCCAAAGTGATGTGAAAAAGACGCAAAACTACCCTAAAGGAAACAAAAATGACCAAAAAGACATGGCACGACTACAAAGAGACGCAAAAACCCACAAAGACAAAATCCCATAAAGAGACACAAAATGTATGTGGAAATTGCATTTTTTTTTTTTTTATTGAAAAATGTAAAATTTTCTTGAGGAAGGACGCCTGAAACCCCCGCCAAATACGTGCACCTCACATGGTTAGGGAAAACACTTTGTGTGTGTGTGTGTGTGTGTGTGTCTGTGTGTGTGTGTGTGTGTGTGTGTGTGTGTGTGTGTGTAATTACGCTGAGCAGGTCCTGTTCCTGCGTGTGGGCAGAGGGCTGGGGATGAGGTAACCTCTCATGGGGGAAGGAGAGCGGTCTCTTTGTCTGCAGGCTGGAAGAAGCAGGGACTCTGATAGACAAAAAAAACAACAACTATGTGTTACATCATACATTAAATAACACATGGCAGTATACTGTTGGTTTTTGTACTACACTTCCAGGAAACAATGTCAGACAAGTCACCAGTAGTGACTGAGCATCAGTGGTGGAAAAAGTAGTATTCAGATCCTATACTTCAGACCTGTACCCGGACACAGGTTTATAGTCGTGCAACAGAAAACTCAGATTGGACAGATAGTCTAGCTAGCTGTCTGGATTTCCCCTGCAGAGATCTGAGGAGCAGTTAACCATAGTCCTCAGAAATCCACCGGAGTTTAGTATTACAACACAAAGAAAGCGGAAAGTGAGGGATATCCGGCCTAAACGAGGGGCATTGAGGGGAATTTCCGGTGGCACCTGAACAATACTGGCAGTAGAACGTCATGTATATAGACTATAGCAACCCTAAACAAGAGTCCCAGATAAATCACTGCCACTCGGTCTGTGTCATTTCCCTGCATGTCATTCTGTTCTGTGTGTACTTTTGTTTCTCTGTAAGTGTGCTGTGTCCATAACTTACGGTGTTTGTGACAAAGAATTCCCCCTTGGGGACAATAAAGTCAAATGTAGGCTAAAAGTGTTTGTGACACAAAAGTCACCCAAATTGTCAGGTGGGTTGCAAATTCCACTAACTACTCAGGCAAATAAAATAACACTCAATGGCCTCAAGGTGGCGCTGTAACAGCCAAGTTTACATATTTTTGCCAGGAATCAAAAAACGTTCATCATTTTAATCTCCCAAGCGATGATCTGCTCCAAAAATGTCAAATCTTGCAACTTTGTCACAATTTTTTATCAAAAAAAAAAAAAAAAAAAAAAAAAAACTTATCAATCGTCTCCAAACCTTCTCACGATTGTCTGCTGGCTTTGCTGATCTAAAGTTTTGACATTTTCAGAAATTTGTAGCAGAGGCCGAGATATCCCGACTTATAGCATTATGAACTCTAAGCGCTGGATCCTTCCCCATAATGCAAGTTGATAACATCATTTATTAGATCCTTTCTGTCTGGTAACTGCCCACATCTTTCAAATACATTGCTCCCGTTTGTAATGCAGGCTTTAGTATTTCTATTCTTCATGTGTAAAATCAGTGCCCCTTTAAGAGAGGTTCCAGTATGATACTGTTTTTTGTCAACAGTCTAACTGTCAGAGCATTTAAAAAAAAAAAAAAAAATCATTCTGTACCTGGTGAAACTGGAGACTGTGGGGATCCTGCAGAGCTCAGGGGAGGGGTCACTGGTCGGGACCCTTGGATGGGCGTGGCCTGAGATGACATCACGGAAGAGGCAGAGTCAAAGGGCAGGGAAGAAGCGGGGGTGGTCACTCAAGAGGGAGCGCAGCAGAAGAAGTTAAACACCTGGAAAGAGGAGGACAGGAGGACATATTTAGAACTGATCGTGGTGACAACACACACACGTTTGTTTCACTATCTTTGTGGGGACCCGTCATTGACATAATGCATTCCCTAGCCCCTTACCCTAACCTTAACCATCACAACTAAATGCCTAACCTTAACCTTTACCCTCACCATAACCTAATTCTAAAACCAAGTCTTAACCCTCAAATAACCTCTTGGGCCCCACAAGGCTGTGCAGACGTCCCCGGTTTTTGGACCCCACGAATATAGTAAAGCACACACACACACACACACACACACACACACACACACACACTCAGTTTTTTGAAAGCACAACACTGAATCAGTGACCAACTTGCTGGAGCCATTCTCAGAACTCTCGTTACCATGGCAACACCAATTTGAGGACAGGCCAACGCTGCTATGACCTGAGAGAGACAGAAAACAGTCTCCTCATTCATGTTGACTTGCGTCATCATTTATGACATCACAAGCTGTGTCAACCAATTAGGGAAAGGCATAAAAAGAAAACCTCCATTGATTGAACTTTCCGTTTCAGCTGTATATTGTTCAAAGAGGGGAAAAAAAAAAAAAAAAAAAAAAAAAACCATGAGAAAGGGGAGAGAGGGCTGTCAGCCATTTATAAAAAAAAAAAAAACTAAAAAAAAAAACTAAACTATGACAGAGGCACCAGGTCCAGCACTCAAATCAATATTTCTCAGAATTTCTGTAGCGGTCGACAGAAGAGGGGAGGGGATTTTCCATTTAACAAAATCAGGATATAACACTATAACAAGTATAGATTTTGGGGGGTGGGGGAGGTTCAATTGATACGTCCCCCCCCCCCCAAATACTTAGAAAAGGAAGATTTGTCCCCCTCAAAAAATATAAAAGAACCCACTCCCCAAAAAGGTAAAAAAATAACCGTTAAGGGTGCTAAGTGTATATACTTCCCAACGATTTCAACCTATTTCGACTGGCACAAGTAGGCGGGGGTGGAGAGAGCGAAGGATGCTGGGTAAATGGCCGATCCTGCTTCTGATTTCAATAAGCAAAAATCTAATTATTTCTATTGTTTTTAAATTTAAAATCAAAATTGTGACACCCCTAACAGGCAGTCATGGTACCCAGAAGATAAACTGTGGTGACCCCTTATTGTTTCGTCTACCTCCATCATAAGGTCAAAAATGACTTTGGTTTGTGACAGAATATGTGCAAAATAACATATTATACTTGCTTAACATTACAATGTTAGCATGGTCACTGTGAGCATGTTAGCTCAAAGCAGCGCTGTGTCTAAGTACAGCCTCACAGAGCCGCTGGCATGGCTGTAGACTCTTCGTCTTGTTCTAAAGGATTTCATTAGGCAAGCTGTATACATGTAGCTCCTTTAACGCTAACCTGTCTCCTGTCATTATTGTTGAATCAAGCTAGAAAGTAACTACCGTCTTAACACAAAATTAATGAACGAGTCAGGAAAGACGTTTTACATGGATCATTTTCTTAAAAAAAACCTGTCTGTCACTTCCTGTAGCTGCCAGATGATGGACAGGAAGCAGCAGTGGTAAGAAAACATTTAGTCAGGCACATTCTAGTCTCGCACTGCCAGCCCTATCGCCACAGCGCTGCGGAGTACGGTCTGGCTACACCACACATACATTCCAGGATAGGAATAAAAAAAAAAAATGCACTGGGTTGTTTGCATTTCTTTAGACAAATCACTATCGTCTTGGGGGGGCGCTAGGCTCCGGACGCAGCGACGGTGGCTCTGCAAAATAGCCTCAGGAAGGAACTTGTTTTGGTGGAACATTTGCACCCGGCAAAAGAAAACGCCACATACAATATTAAATGAAGTTAACTGTTCACACAATACAGTAACGTGAGCTATTTAAATTAGCTAGATACATGGTTAAACCTAATTTTCTCTTACCAGTGTATCACCGTGTGTATTTTGTCCATAGAAAATCCCCGCCATTCGGTCCCAAAACATCCCAGTTAGAGAGGAAATGCCGTAAAACATATTCTTTGTAAATCTTTACAATTATTCCCCAAAGGAACCAAGCAGGCCTGCCTTGTTGGATGATCCAAATGTTCTTCAAAACTTGTCATTTTCAGCGTGTAGCTTGCTAGCCCGGAGGTTCTAGCTGTGGTTTACCGAAGCGACCGGAGTTTAGAACGTCAACACAAAGAAATCGGAAGGTGAGGGACATGCAACGGAACATCCGGCGGTAAATGAACAGTCGCCGAGCCAGACTAGGCACATTCAGATTCAGTATAAAATAAAACAAAGGCAGATAAAGACTACAGTTTGTAGCTCTGTGGAATTTGTTTCTTATAATGGACAAGGATGAGTAACGGCAACGAAGGGAGGAAATCGAGCAAAATAACTGTGAGCACCGGACTCTTTTCATTAAAGTTACATTCATCCAGGAAGGTTTGCGGAGCATTCGTGCAGCTACACACATCGGCAGCAGGAGCCTGAATACATTTTATAGTTTCAAAGCACAGAGCAGAGTGAGCAGAGCGTCTGATCCATCTTAACTCGATAGATATGATGTTAATGTAATCACAGCCTCTCTGGACAGCATGCTTCCGGCTGGAGGAGAGCAGGGCTGGGACTGACAATACACACACACACACACACACCCACACACACCCACCCACACCCACACCCACGGCGCATTTTCACCTGTGTGACGTACACCATTTCTGTTTACATAGGCTGGCTGTGTATGAGAGTGTGTGTGTGTACCAATGTCAGTTGTTGCTCTCACACAGACATGGCAAAAGTACTCACTTCCTGTACTCAAGTAGAAGTACAGATACTTGTGTTAAAAAAAAAAAAAAAAAACACTGGTAGAAGTACTGATTTAACTTATTTACTCAAGTAAAAGTAACGAAGCACAGGCTTGGAAATTTACAAGTATAAAAGTAAAAGTAGCCTTGCGAATGACAACCTTTTTTTATGCAACGCTACCTGGACCACACGGCCAGCAGTTTGTGTGCAGCACATTCGCCAGAAGTCATTCTTGGTGTCTACTATCTCAAACATCTCTCTCAGATAAGGCCAAGGATGACTGGGAATGTCTTGCTGCTTGTTTGCCTATTCTCTGGGATCTCCGTTTTCTTCATTTTCAATCACGTCGCCGTCCATACGACTATGTGCTAACGTTACCGCCATCAAGCCGCAATGATTTGCTGCGAATGAATGCCGCCGAACCTGTCGTGTAGTCTTGTAGTGGTGCGTCAAGTGCAGGGTATATTCCCATTCAATTAGATTGAATTCTGTATTGATGACGCAAAAAATAATATGGGGTAACTCCACTGAAATTATCTGAAACTAAAGTAACGAGCCAATTTTGGAAAATGTAAGTAATAGAAAAGAACCGATATTCGTGTAAAAAATGTAAGGAGTAAAAAGTTGGCACAAAAATAGTAAAGTAAAAAATATCTGAAAAATCTACTTGAGTACAGTAACAAAGTATTTATACTTAGTTACTTCCCATCTCTGCTCTCACATAAATCATACATTAGCCGCTTACAGTCTGTCAGGCAAGAAAGAAACCGGTTTTTAAAAGTTATTTTAAGGCTCTGACGCACAAACCCAACGGCCGACCTTCGGCAGAAAAGGCAGTCGAACCGAGTTGGTCAAAAAAGTGCCTCGGAACACACTGAAGCGACGCCGACTTGAGCTTACGTTCTGCGCATGCGCAAGACGTAATACGTCTCCATAACAGCAGGCGGCACTAATCTGTATTGTCATCCAAAAAATGAAAACCGCCAGCTGATTGGACGTACGCGTTCACCGAAACGTGTTTCTGAAAACATTTTAAGCGAGGAATAGGCCATGCAGTTGCTGAATCTGTCTTCATTTCAGATCGACAAAGGTCAGTTGAAAAGATTTCAGATTTTGAGAGACTAGTCACGCTCATCCCGCTCGTCATTTCCGGGTTAGCACTCCACCAATCAGATTGGTCATTGAGTCCGACTGCCCATCTTCCGAATCAACATGTCAAATCGGCCCAAATGAAGGCCGACGGCTCCTCCGACTGACGACGGCACGGAACACACCGAACAGACTTGAGTTACTGACCTCGCCAGACTGTCCGACGGCCGATAATCGGGTAGGTGTGTCAGAGCCTTTACATTTCATGTTCATACAAAAGGAGTCAGGAATTTATAGTAAATGGAACCGTTTGGAAACCATTTTATTGCCAATTGATTGGACCACTCAGGCTCCCTGGTTTCTTAATAACTAAAGAGACGTTGCGACGTAACAACCAGAATGTCTGTAGTAATATTCAACATATTTGTGAAATTGGGGACGTTTTATGAAACTAAAAAGAACGTTATTGTACACCGACAGTATGACAATAATATCCAAAACACACAATGACAAAATGCCCGCATATACACTGGCCAATCCTTTATTTAGACAGTGACAAGCACAAATGATCCAGCTAATGGGGATGGGAATAAACTCAAACGCAGTAAAGATTACAAAGAACAGACTAAATAAAACCGGAAATACAAACCATTAACAGGCGTGAAGGGAAAATGGCTGGTTGAGAACAACAACAGGGAGGGAGAGAGGGTCTTTACAGTAGAAGGAGCAGGAAAATGAAAGGAAAATTGAAAGATAAGCAAGAGATAATGGCTGAGGGAGGCCCGGAAAACATGATAAGGAGAGTACAGATTTAGCCTGGGAAGGCTTACTCTTTACTGCATGCTGCTTTAAAGAGCCAGAATGATTTTTTGCCATGTTTCAGCCACCAAACTACAAAATCCAGACACCATTTTCCCAAGCATACTGTAATGTTTTTTTATTTTAGATTTCATGCTTTTCAAGTAGGAGTTGATTTCAGTTTATCCGGTATAAAAATCTACTTGAAACTTGCTTGTGGTTGGTAATCTATCACTTTGAACATTTCACCGCCCTCTGTATTTAGGTTGCTGTCCGGTACGGAGGATGCAGGCAGGGAATGTTTGCAAACTGGCTCATTAACTATGATTATATTATTTGTTCTGTCCTCTGCCTCGCGCCATACCACACCGGGAGCGTCTTCACTCCCAGAATCGCAGATTTGATTGTCTCTACAAGTTGTTGAAAGAACAAGTTTTTATTAAGCTAGTATCTACCTTCCACTCCAAGCACTCCTGCAATTAAACTCCATGCCTTTTCTTTTCTGGCGTTGTCCTTAATAAAAAAGGATCTGGTGTCGTATAACGTTATTATCTTCAATACCTCCAAGATTAATCTCTCGTCGTCCATCGTTTTGGTAAATTGATTGGATGCACTCGTCCTAAAACATCCTGCCCGGCCTGCCGAACGCCCCGCAGCTACTGTGAAAAATAGACCTGAAGCGTATTGTTAGCGGAGTCACAGTGTCTTGAAGGGCCGTCTGCGGCGCCACCGAAACGCAGAATTTGGCCGTAAGACGACTAGCACAGCAACTTTTCTTTAAAGATTAATTTGCCAATTATTGACTTGTCAAATCAATCATTTTGAGATATATATATATATACACACCATGATAGTGCTCTTTCAACCCAGAGACCCTGCTGATACAGCAAATACCAGCCCAATCTCTCACACACACACACACACACACACACACACACACACACACACACACACACACACACACACACACACACACACACACACACACACACACACACACACACACACACACACACACACACACATTATACTGTCTCTGCACAGGCATCATCAAACATTCGTTGACTCCATTCACTTGTTCAGAGTTTTAGTCTGGCACTCTCTGCAACACTCGACCCATTCATCTGAAGCTGCATTCACAGAGAAAGGATTAGCCTTAATTGACTGTTAACTGAGCACTTTTCCAGACGTATCTGAGCGGTGTTAAGTCGCTGCTGATGCAAACCAAACGTTCCTTACTGCCGAGTAAGCCAAACTTGGTTTGTGGCACTTAAACCTCTTTTTGACTGCAGGAACTTTCCACGGACATCGGAACCTTCTGAGGGACTAGGGGTGTAAGAAAAAATAAATAAATAAAATCAATACGCTTGAGTATCGTGATATTTTATTTTGCAATACTGTATCGTTAGATCGTTTGTTAGATTTTCTAAATTAATTTTTTTTCTCAGTGCCTGACTTTTTGCTAGAAGCTAACATTGTAGCTATGGCTGAACTTTGGCCTACTTTAGCATGTATAAATTTGCTCACTAAGAACCTGTGAACCACAATCCCAAACTGGCAGTTTGATTTTCTGTGTACTGAATTTTTACCTAAAGTAAACTTATTTGACTTTTATGAACATCATGTCTTTTTTAAGGATTAGTTTTTCTAAAATTATACTTTAAAAGAAATCCCAACATATCGCCTTACGCACAGTATCAAAATATATTGCAATATATTGAATTGTGACCCATGTATCGTGATACGTATCGTATCGCCAGATTCGTGCCAATACACAGCCCTATGAGGGACTCATTGTGTTTCGCCCCCAGGGACCAGGAGTCCATGATCGGAGAGTAGTGACTTCTTATGATTTTTGTATTCATATCACGGAAAGCTTTTATGGCAACAATCAGCCACTTAGTAGTGGCAGCAGACCATACATGTAGTCAAACTGCCTTTTAGACAATCAGGATAAAAGAAAACAAAATAGAAGAAAACGCTATGGTAAAAAAAAATGTTTTTAAGTAGCTTAAAAACACAAGGAAGAGGGAGCAGGACAGAAACTGAAACTTTTTATTTAACATCCCAATCTCTCTCTCTTCTTCTACTGCCTTTTGTATTCTCTTATCCTCTGTCTCTCTCAAACGTTCGCTCAGTCTCTCCCCCCCCGGTGTAAAACAGAAAAGGGTTGAAATGTCAACGGGGACGAGATGACACAAAGGCAACATAAGGAAAAACCGCTGAATAAACTAACACATTCACAAAAGACAGTGAGAGGAGGGTCTCCTGTAATTACATGTGGGGCGAGCTTTGTACTGCAGTGGCACAGTTTTACTGTGGGCAACAACAACCTTCTCCAGGTAAAAGAAAATTATTGTATTCACTGGGACAAAGAAGGAGAAAAGCTGCTTTAGAAACATTATGCAGCCAGTGTTGAGCTGTGAAAGCAGACGGCATTATCCTTAAACACAGACGGCCTATTACACTGAGCTCTCATCACGGAAACAGTGCACTATATAAGTGTGTTCGCCATGTTGTAGTGGTGTTCGAATTCTCCGCCGTTAATTTAATTCACTATATAGTCCACTATATTTCCTTTCCCATATAGTTTAGTTTATAGTTTAATAAACACTATCTAGGGAATAGTGAGTGAGTGAATGGTTTCGAACACAGTGTGTGTGTGTGTGTGTAAAACGCTAAATTTGATCTGCGTGTGTGTGACCGAGGATGACTCATCAAATTGGAGGATCAGGAGCATCTCTTGCTCCTGATCCTCCAATTTGATGAGTCACCCTCCGATGTGCGTCAATGCATTATCTCCCGTATTTCAATCATGCACACATTCATGAAGGCTGAACAGACGCACTGCGATACGCACCAGCAGCCTCCTTCCCTGGACTGGTTTACTTGAGGAGCACTGGTGTCATGTCCATTTCAATGTACTGTTCCAGATAACTGGGATCCGGCTGCTCTTTTTCCAAATTTAAAATCAAATTGGGATTTACTTCTCTGCTTCCCTGATGCGTTGTCAGAGTAGCCCCATCGACTCTCTTCCACTGAGACGTCACCTCAAAATGACTATTTGTATGTCTATTACTCACTGGGAGTGTTGCCTTGAATTCATGAAAAAAAAAACATGTGTAACAACAGCAAAATTGTTGAGGGTGAAGTATTCCTGTAGTTTACCTTAGTCTTAAAAGTCACAAGCAGAAGATTCACAATCTGAAAATGCAGTTGCGTTAGTGTTTGTTGTGGGGGCGTTTTTCTTAAATCCTTGCTACTTGTTCCTGGGGACGGGTAGCCTGGAAATCCAGACTCAAATCCGAAAGATTCCCAACTCGAGGGGCTGCACTTGAAAAAATGCATTTGAAAATCTCACTGCACGCAATTGGATAAGACTATGACCAATCACAACAATACACGGGGTGACGTATCCAGAGCTACCAGCGGAGCTAACTGGTAGGTTAAACTCTTGCCGTATCCGGTCGGCAAAACAGCAAAAACGTCCTAGCAAAGGATAGATTCCAGCGCCGTCTTCTGTTCCTCTTTTCGATAAAAAGCCAAGTCTAACTCGTTCATTGTAGCGGCCAAAGCCGTTTCAGACAACTGGTGTTCATCCGTAGCCATCTTGCAATGTTTACTAATTGACTTTGACGTTGCAGCGCTGTCGTCATCTGTTTAGCTCGCCTCTGGCCCGCCTATATCAGATACACCAATGTGATTAGTGCAGCTCGGCTACAAGGGTATAGTTAATGAGCATCATTACTCAATGCCAGAGTTGACTCGCAGAGCAAATTCAAATTGTGCTCTTGCGAGAACTCTGGATTTCCAGGGTAGGGGACGGGGCTAATTACTGGTGAAAGTGCAAGAGCACTATGCTTCAAGCGATTAGGCCGTTTCCGGTCGTTGGCACATTTTCGGCTTTGTTAACATCACCCGTTTGTTTCGTGTAGGACTTAACTTTAGCCGTGCCCAGTTTGGAACGGTTTCGTCTACTGCATGGCCAAAAGTGGTCCAAACCGACATCTTGTTGCGTTGTTGGTTCACAACACCTCTTCACATTTGTGAGTTGTGACTGACTTTCTCAATCAGCTTCTTACTCTGAGCGATGGGGTTTTCTGCCAAAAGTAGAATTGTTTGTATGCTGCTTTTTCGGACAACAATATATATAAAAAACAAGTTGTCAGAGGCTCTAAGGGCCCGATCTATGTGTTCTTATAAGTCTGTAGAGGACGATTCATTTCATACATAAACATCAAAAAAGGTAGTTCATTTTAACGGGTGATTTATTCATACGGGTGCTTTCAGTGAAGAGTGGGCGAGGAGTCGAAGCATGGCCTTTGATCAAACAATTTTTTTTACCTCATCCTTTGTTATGAACCTTTGGAGTTCATGGAAATTAAAGTCCTTACAGCCGACTCGAAACAAAGACACGCACTGCACCACAGTCGCGTGAATTTCTTTGGGCTTCAAAGCAGCTTTTGTCTTAAAGTTGAAATTCATAATAGCTGTTAATTAGCACGTCTTTCTTTTATCCAGTTTGTATGGTTAGGGGAAGTTAGTTAGTGAGTATTTTAAAACGCAACACTTTCTCTAATTTTAGGACTTGCCAGTTGTTGGCTTACACCTGTCCTTGTTCACCACAACCCTTCAGTCCATGATATTTTTGTAACCGAGTTACCTGGTCAGCCAGCGGCATTTCACTCTGGATTCCAACAACAGCAATGTGGGATGTAACACGCATGACGCTCTGCCATCTTTGCTGTAGTTCGAGGATGACAATGTACAGCACGCCCAAGTTCACTTCTCTCTCTCTCTCCCCCCCCCCAGTTTCCCTCATTCCGACAGTTCCATTCTCTCCTCAGGGTGTCACAACCAAACCTGATGACCACCACTTCCTGGATACAGCAGGAAAAAGGAAGAGGCCACATCTCATCCTGTGCAATCGCCAGAGACGGAAAATGATTCAGCTGCTGAGGGTGTGATTTGCTCTCTTAAAGCATAGAATTTTCTTATTTCAAATTCTTCTGACAACATTAGTTTGTGTTTGTGGAAATTAGACTGGCACGGTGAGAAAAGGTGCAGCCTATGTATTGTTTTTAGTGTCCTGTGTCCAGCGGGACAGCACGATCCGGGGGGTTTAAATAAAAAACAAAAATTATGAATTGTGTTTTAACGGCAATCAGAGCACCACTACGCACGGCTCTCCGCGCCGCATACGTTACGTGTGCAACGTAGCCAGCCCATAAGTTAAAATGAATTGAACTTTTAAGGCGAGGAACGAGAAGTGAATTGCATGTATGTGTATATCTCGCGCATCCATTTATTTGGGAATATATAGCATCATTATTTAATTTTGTTATTCTTTCAGGGGTGGCGGGCACACTCATAATACTCATCACGATAATTATGTCACGAAACGATGTTAATGAGATATTAAACATATTGCAATTTATTACTTTTTTCCCAATTTCAAATTAGGTCCCCAAAAGGAAACTGTCAACATCGGTTTTATCTAAAAAGATACATTTCTCTATTTGTTCATCTCACTTGAGTTTTTATTGCTGCAAAATGAGATCGTCAAGCAAACAAACTGACCAACACATATACAGTATAATAAAAGATCGATACTTGGCGTCCATGTATCGATACAGTATTGCCACGGAAAATATCGCGATACTATGCTGCATCGATTCCAGCGCCACACCCCCTATTGGCTACTGACAATGTGATCCTACCTGTTCAACTGACTTTACCAGTTTAGCTTGTACACGACTGTCCTGCTTTTATTCCAGACGTGTGAACTCACCACACAGACACTTACCTTGTTCATGGACTCACGGCGGTGCGCTGCTGAGAATGAATAGGGGAACACTAGAATGGATTTGGCGTTATTTTAAACAAATGGGAAACACTGATGGGAATGGCAAACTGCCAATCTGCTTATTAAAAGAAGGTGCCGGAACGCCTTTCTGGATTGTTCCAGCCCACTTTAAAAAGGAACACGCCAACTTATTGGGACTTTAGCTTATTCACCGTAACCCCTAGAGGAAGACAAGTCAATACATACCCTTCTCATGTCCGTGCATGTTATAACGCCATCTGACGGTTCCACCGGTAGCTTAGCCTAGCACAGAACCTGCAGGTAACTGGTTCCAACTAGCCTACTGCTCCCAATAAGTAACAAAATAACGCCAATATGTTCCTATTTACATGTTGCGATTTGTATAGTCAGGCGTGTACAAAAAACAACGTAACATGAGACACAGCCATCTTCTAACCGTAAACAAACCGGGAACTATATTCTCAGAAGGCGAAGCTCTGCTACTTCTGCTACTTGGGCGGAGTGATTTGCTTTGCAGCAAGCCTTTCTTGTTGTTTTGTAAGAAGCATGCACATCACAGTCTGACATTTATTTTATTTGTAAAGAAGTACACGACATGGATTTTCTGCTTTAAAAGCTATAGTTCCTGTCGCCCCCATTAAGGAATATTAAGTAATGGCAACAAAACTGTCGGCGCATCCACATGACCCAAGCCTTCCGTGATCACGCTTCACCCCACCCCTCCCTCACACTATTGCTAGTAGCCAAGGAGGACACACAGGATTAAAAAAAACATTATCTTCACTCATGTTTCTGCGTGCAAAAGTCACCGGACAACACAATCTTGTGAACATAGCCATACTGAGAAATACAGAGAGAGTTGTGTGGAGCTGATAATTAGCTTTGTAGCAACTCATTTGGCAATGGCTTGAATGTAACGGACGTTCATTAATATCAAAAAGTGACGCATTAAAGCTTTAAAAACTCTGTCGCAATCTGACGTTTCTTTTAAAGTTTGAGTCTGGGTTGGAAAACCTTTGTAATCTCTGTGGGGGAGTCCGGCTGAATGACCACGTCCCATGGTGCCCTAACACCAGCTAGTGTGACAACATTTTCCTACAAACCTTATGCATACTGGAATGTACAAAGAAAAATGGAATAAAAGTAGCGTTGGATACGGCTACCGAATTCTATGTCATGGTCCCCAAATCGGTACAAATTGAGCAGGAAAATCAAATACTTTACTTAAATATATGTAGCTTAAAAGTTTAAGTGAGGAGATTAAATGTTATTTTGTTATTGCCAATCGTTCCGGACCTCTGACCTGGAATAACAAAATGTGATGCGGACCTTTGAGCCAGACCCTCCTCCGCAGCGCTGTGGAGGAAGGTCCGGCAATGGGAGACTACACCAAGCACCTGATCGGAGCGCTGCATACTGACTCAGTGGTGAGAAAGGCAAGGCGGAGACTGTTTCACCTCAGACGCCTGGGGAAATTCTGGGCATCCCCTCAAATACGGAGCAATTTCTACACCTACATCATTGAGAGCGTCCTGACGGGGAACCTCACTGCAAGGCCCTGCAAGAGTGGTTCGTCAGGATGAACATACACTAGACGGTGCCCTACCCTGCCTAAAGGACATTTACACCAGGCGCTGCAACAATAGGCTAGGAGAATCATTAAAGATCCACGAATTGTAGAAGGTGACAGGACTACATTTCACGTGACAATTATATTGATTGATTTCATTTTTTTAAATCAGCAGTTTTATTTCTTAAATTCATACAGTTGCACTGCAGGAAAATAAACAGTTTGTGCTTTAATCACAGAGACTGTTCTCTCGCTGCGTAATCAGTCCAAAAAGCTGGGACAAAAGACAAAAGAAAACTCTTCAGGCAGCAACATAATTTATCGCTCATACACTTGGAGGGTTAAAAACATAGCTGGCATTTCTTTACATGCAAAGTTTGAGGATTATCACTTTACAATACCGGTGTAACAAAGTTCCTTCACACACGTGTTTCCCAACATATTAGCTTGAGTGATGTGGAGATAAGCACAGCAAATATCTCCCCCTCTCTCTCCCTCCCTCGGGGACTATTACAGCAGATCATGTTGCACAACAACATGTAAGGCCTTCACAACAAGCTCCATCCCCCGACTTGGCGGCTGTAAAAGGCACGGCCTAAGAAAAAACAACCACGGTGAGGGTTCAAAGTGGGTCTAGCAGCAGTTAACAGCACAGTGGACAACAAGCATTTATGATCAAGTAGACAAATATGAGGACGTCGCTTTGCAGATCGCGTGCCTTTAGCCGTGTAATGTCGACAAGACTTCACCTAGTTATTAGTTTTTAGTCACACGTCATCATCGTATCATTTAAACATTCCAGAAGGTACAATGATCATATGTAGGACGCGTGAAATGGGAAAGCCCGTGCAGCGAAAGACCGTGCAAAACATTTCAGACCTGCCAACCTGCACACATTTGAACATCAACGTACCAATGTCCAATAAGTAACGTTACTTTATCAAACCGTATAAATGTGTGTCCCAGGCCAGGTTAGGAAATTAATTAACAATGTAAAGATCAACAAGCCACTGACACATATGTTCAAATTTGATTCATTCAATCAATTTTTTTTTTTTTGTATTAAATCCACCAGCCATTTTCATATTATACCAACATTTGCAGCATCCTGAGCCTTTCTGGTAAGGTTACTAGGAAAACTCAGTATACCCAACAAAACAACTTCATTGCAACAAAAATACAAAAGACATCGCAACTTTTATCGCAATTTTTTTACAAAAGCTCCCGCAAAATCAGGCATTTTGGGCCGCAACAATCAAAAAAAAAAGGAACTGGTAAGAACTTGACTTGCCTGCAGAGCTCTGACCTCCCTTCAAATCCCAGCAGGCAGGTTTTAGAAATCTGGTGGATAAGGTTCCCACAAGAGCAGGGTTTATGACTGCATAGAGGGATTTTTAAGGTGCCCCCTCCCCCCTCAAAGAGGTTTTAGCCAGCCAAACCAAAGAAATCACCAGCACCAAAAAGTCTTTGACTTCCAGCAGTCAACTCGCAGTTGAGACGGTTTTATAACTGGTTAAAAACTTCTCAAGGTCAGGTTAAATAGTAGTCCACCTACTTGTTTTGGCACAGCTGGTTTTTACAAGCCAAGGCACGGAATGCAATGCTCACACTAATCAAACAAACGGTACTTTGGGGGTCAAATGTACTCTGACCCGGGCCCTAATGCCCCTTACTGCATTATCTTCCCTTATATTTTGTTTTTGAATGGTCACCTGCCTCCTCAATTTTGTGTTTTCCTTCACATAAATAGAGACATTTCCACCATACATTGGTGCATACAAAACCTAATGAAGCGTTTCGCTCAAAATTCCTTTGGGGAGGAGGAGGACCCACTCTTGATGTGTGTCCTCCCCTCCCCCAAAGGCCCATTGTGAGCCAGGAAAAAACCCTGAAGAGTAGAAGCTGTTATAGCAGCAGTTATTTCCCCTTGGTTTTGGAATGAGGTGTTCAACGAGCACTTATCGTAGAGATGCTGGGGGTGTACACAACCCTTTGGTCATGTAGTATATTTTTATTAAAGCAGCTGACCCCCTCTCCTCTTCCTCTGCGTTATTAAATCTCTTTGCCTTCCTGTTCACTTGTTTATGCTTAAACTTCTTTTCCAATTCAGTAGCTCTCTATCTCTCTCTCCCCCTCTCTCTCATTATCATTGTTTTATTGCCAGCCAGCGCTCACAGGGGACCATTACAGCAGATCATGTTGCACAACAACATGTAAGGCCTTCACAACAAGCTCCATCCGCTGACTTGGCGGCTGTAAAAGGCACGGCCATTTAAAAAAAAAAAAAAAAAAAAAAAAACATTGTGAGGGTTCAAAAGTGGTCTAGCAGCAGTTAACAGCACAGTGGACAACAAGCATTTATGATCAAGTAGACAAATATGAGGACGTCACTTTGCAGATTGTGTGCCTTTGGCCTTGTAATGTCGACAAGACTTCACCTAGTTATTAGTTTTTATTCACACGTCATCATCGTATCATTTAAACATTCCAGAAGGTACAATGATCATATGTAGGACAGGTGAAATGGGAAAGCCCAAATAAGCTACTTAAAAGCTTTTCGGAGGGGGCCCAATAACATTAAACAAAGAATATATAGACACTATAGACTCAATTCACAATAGAAACACAGACAAATGCCACAAAATACAGACGATCCCAGTGCAAATATAACACTTAATGAATATTCAGCAAGCATATGTTATAAGCAATGTTTCCTTCAGATTTTTCTTGAAGATGGAGACAGAATGCGACAATTTCAAGCTTCCATCAAACTCGTTCCAGATCAGAACTTTTTTATATAACGTTAGCTAATTTCCCTCTTATCGCCTTGACCTACCTGCATGTGTCACTCATGTCACGTCTTATGAACAATAAGTTAGCGGGAGTGAGAAACCCAAGGCATTGTGAGCTCTAAGCTAACGTTACGTACCGAGTAACGTTAGTACAACATCACGGAGCCAGGGGAGAGTGACAGGCTGCGGCTGGAAATCGGAAGGAGGACGGGAAATAGTTTTAACTAGAGATGCACCGATTGACCGGCTGGTGACCGGTATTGGCCGATTTTCAAGTGCTCGACCATGACCGGCCAGTCAAATTCACTCGGGCACTGCATGATTAACGCAAGATCAGCGCACCGCTGTTCAATCAGCTGTTTATGAAATGTTATAAAGTCGTAATTATACACGGCCGTTTGCTCTACTGTTCTTAGCCGCTCTCTGGCTGAGAACAGTCATCATGTAGTGGTGCATGCTTTAAGAGATTATTAAAACTAAGGACAAGACAATGATATTCCAACTGCCAACACAAACACTGTACCAATATGGCTGAAAACATCTGTAAACATTGTTTCAATGCAGGGCTGTTTTCTTAGTCCTTGGTTTGGCAAAAATTGGAGCGTTGTCCCAAATCCATACTAGGGTTGGGCCGGTGTACAAATGTTCAAACTGGTTTGATATTAAGCCAAACACAGGACCGGATCGGTATAGCAAATTCTACCACTAGGCGTCGCACTTGACTCAGCAGCCGCTCCCGAGTGGAACATAATGAGACTCCGAGAGGCCATGAATGAGAGCGTAGCGACTCCAGTCCTCTTGGTGGTGGTAATGCACCATGAAACCGTAATTTTTTTTCCTGCTGCGTTTACATGTTACCTCGTATAGGTTTTTCGGCTCAACGTCGTCTTCAAATTCAAAATATGTTGGCACAGTTTTAGTTTTCTTGGAGACCAACTCTGCCATGTCTTGTCTCGTCACCCCAAAAAAAACACATGAGCTTTCTAGTAGACAGACGCAACATGCACACCTTCCCTGCTCCCACTCCTATTGAAATTTGATCTCCTTCATGTTGCCAGCCTCTGCTCGGCAATAAATTGTGCCGGCCTGTTAGACACAGTGGCTCAAGTAGTGGGTTTATGAATATAATATGTTAATCATGTTGTCATATTGCTCTCTCTCTCTCTCCGTTTCTCTACAGAGCATGTGCAATAGAACGAGGGGAGATTGAAGGTGGCGTTCTATTGGACAGATAAAAAAATTAATTTGAAATTGGAAAATTGGGTTTAGCACTGAGACACCGCCGGCACAGGTTGCTAATATAGGCTACATTTTTATTGCCCAGAACACGTCATAATGAAATGCCAGTTCAGCTGGTTTGGATAAAATCGAACCAGTTTAAGCTCATACACCGGACCGGAGCAGCGAAACCAGACATGGACCCATACTACATAGTAATTCTAAGTGTTGAGTATTTAGTGTGTCACACTGGGAAAGTGATTAAATATATTTTGCTGTCTCCCTTTGAAGTTTAATTGGCATTGACATTTCGTCACAGTTTGATCATCCATTTGGTCAACATCCGACAGTACAAGTACTGCGTCATTTCCATATAGAATAAAATTTTTTTTTTTAAAAATGGATACTGTAAGGATTAGTACAGTCCACAGTGTATAGTTAGTATATAGTATGGAATCGGGGAACAGCATGGGATTGATTTTGATCACAATTATGCCCATTATTCCCAGCATGGGATGTCTTCTGGCTGCAGTGCATTCTGCTCTATAGAATGCTGAATTCAGAATCTCGTCCTCTTTCATGGATTTCTCCATGTATGATCTTCAAATTTCTTACCCCTTTCCTTGTCCTTTTGTTGTTTTTTACTTTTGATATTTTTCTCCTTAGCATTTCTATGCAGCACTTTGAGATTTGCTTAAATATAAAGTGCGTGTGTATATAATTAAACTTTTTTTCAATGTTTATTTTCCCATCAAATTACGACCTAGACACAGGAAACTTCTAACTGAATAATTATATTCAGATGCTACCTGTTTTAATAACTCATTAGGTATACAAGCTCTAAAAAGACATTAACGAAACGTCTTTATTATAACATTTATTCAAACATTACTATATACTGTACATAAGTACATTCAACATGAAGGGCGATCAGACACAGCTGCCGATGATGGGGTTGTTTCAAGACTGCACACAGAAGGAGAAAGCTTTACGTTAGTCCAGTAGTTATCCAACCTGTCCTGGTAACATTAGAATTGTACCACAAGTATATTTAAGCATACTGTAACATGAAGGTACTTCATGTAACTGTGTAGTGGTGTAGTTTCTTCATCATGGTCTTAACCGACAATGTTTGACCATTTAACACACTTAACACCTACCTTTACTGTGTTAGTGGGTGTTTATCAATGGTGTTATTATGACTTCATATGTTTGTTGTAGCTTGTGTGTTTACAGTACCATTTACCCTTCCTCACTTGCAGTTTACTGCATATCATACTGCCTGTGGTAGCTCATTAGTTGGTAGCGTTTACCTTGTATTTGCTTATCATATTTTGTACTGCATTTGTCTGAAAGCTAGAAGCTACTGGACAATGAGCTAATGTTACATACATGCAGTAAACTACAAGCTAATGTAAACGGTTAGCTACGGTAAGCTTAATGTAATTAAGATGAATTAATGAAATTCTCCTTACCAGTAAGTGTTACGACTACTACAAACATGAACTGCCACAAGTTTTTAATTTTATTGATATGGGATAAATAAGAGAAAACGACTATTGCTTACATTAAAGCCTATCAGTGTCTTAAGGTTACCTACCTTCGCACGTTGCGGGCAAAGTTCCCGACAGAATTTTCTCCTCCTGCAAGCAGACTGACGCTGATTCACCTTCTCCATCGCAACAAAAAAAAAAAAAAACTGCACAGTTCCATATCCATTTTGTCCAGCGTTTTGAAATGAGAAACGGCTAGTCCGTCCGTTAAAAAGCATAGAGAGTGAGGCGCTTTTCCGTGTTTTTTCACCTCTCCTTCCTGTTAAAAGACAGACAGTGCGTCTGTCCAATCAGGACGGTCCGTCCTCTGCTAGATAGGCCCTACCTTTTCCAGTAGAAGTTAATGCTGTTGTGCTTTGTTGAAGTGTTTTCCTATTTGCTGTCGTAATTTGCACTTCAGGGCCACCGTAGAGGTGGGCACCTCAACCTTTTAGAGCCAGCCACATCCTGGCTGGCTTTTTTACCACAAGCACACAAACAACCAAGCTCACAAGTAGACATGGGCCGGTATGAGATTCTGACGGTATGATAACCTTCAGCAAAAAATATCACGGTTTCACGGCATTATAGCTTTAAAATGTATTATTTTGAAATGTCTGGGTAAAAAAAAAAAACTTTGTTTCCATTGAACACAATGTATTTTATTTTTAAACACACTGCACACTGGCAGGGAGAGGGGTTTCTAAACTGCACTTCCTGTCCTGGAAGACTCTTAAGACATTAAAGACATTAAAAAAACAGCTTATACCGCAGTAATGGTAAGGCGGAAACACTTTGGTGGTTTTGAAACATTAACTTTTTCAAACCGTAGCATCAGAATCAGAATCCGTTTTATTGGCCAAGTATACTTACATATACATGGAATTTGACTTCAGTAGGTGTTAACTCCCTACACATTCAACAAATAGACATGTAGTAGTAACACACTGTACAAAAAAGACAACAATATGTACATATAGGCACATTTCAACATAATATACAAAATTACAAATATACAAATAAGACAATCAAGACAAGTACACATGGAGTGGGATGTAAAAGGCATACATTGACTACTCCCAGACATCCATTGCCCATCACATCAGCTGATGTTTCAACCAACAAAAGGCCTGAACACGGGCTCAAAAACAAGGGGTTTCCCTCCACTTCTGCTTTCCTTTGTGATTAATGCAGCCACACACCTACCCCTACACACTATAATGAGATGCTGATAGCTACTGGAAACATCCTACATCTCTTAAGTGCCCTGAAAGCTCATCTTCCAGCACTTCATTAACTCAAAATATGAGGGCTGTGTTGAGAGAAAATCTTTAAGTCTTTGAATAACACACACACACACACACACACACACACACACACACACACACACACACACACACACACACACACACACACACCGAACGCGCCAGGAAAACACAATCCGTAATGGAAAGGAGGGAATCAATCAGTGGATTTGAACACCACCAAAAAGTTGGAAAAGAGAACGCAAAGAAATCTTAATGTTTGTGTTCTGCGCGAATATTTGGACAAATTGTATTTGGATGATTTGGCAACATTCTTATTTAAACTGTCATGCCAATAAAGCCCTTTTGAATTGAAAGCAAGTGGCAACCTCGACAGCAACCCCATTTTCCCATTTTCCAATTTGACCACAAAACATTTAATTGTTTAAGTTAGCCTATTATAGCCTAAACCAAATTGTTTACTTAAGATACCGGTTTCCTACAACTTGACAGCTAGCTTGTGATAAGAAATGAATTTAGCTAACTGCTGCGGTAATTATCCGTGTGTATGGCGCTCACGCAGTAAAAAATGTTACTTAATGTTAGTTGTTTGTGAGACACTCACCTTGCTTCCTCCAACTTCACCGCTGAAGATGTTTTCGAACCGAAGAACACGCGTCCAGCAAGACAATACAACTTTGAGTGGGATTTTAGTTTAGAAGGTTTTGTTTGTTTGTTCCTCCGCTCCGCCGAACACAACGTGACGGGTGTGAAGTTTGGGTTTAATATCTAGAGACAGGAGTGAAGGCAGCGTTGGTCTCTCTCTCTCTCTCTCTCTCTCTCTCTCTCTCTCTCTCTCTCTCTCTCTCTCTCTCTCTCTCTCTCTCTCTCTCGCGCTCTCTCTGATCTGATGGGCGTGACTGATTCCACAGTAACGTCACCTTTACCGTAACTGACGCTACAGTGCGGTCTCAAAAACACGCAATGTACCGTACACTTTAGAATAAAGCTACAACCCGCAAAGCTTCCATTACCGCAAATTTATACTGGATGTTAGATTGGCTTTGGAGGTGATGATTGTATGGAAGCCCCGTTCTGCCAGAAAAATTATGACAGCAATATGACAGAATGTAAACATAATATAATATGGACAGTTTGTAAACTGCAATACATTTTACAATTAACAATTTCATGATTCCAAATGAGCTTGCAAATTTTTATTTTTCATTCAAATTATAAAACCATTATTCATCCACACGGAGAACATCGAGACAATGTTTACCACTCTTTTATTTAACCATAAGCATTTTTCCATCCAAGCATTTAATCGAGGGACTGTCTATTCAATATTACTAGTCTAGAAGTATTATTACCATTAGTATAACTATTATAGTAGTAGTAGTAGCAGTAGTAGGATCAATCATAAAAAAATATCTCTTGGCAAGTCAATTAAAAATCTTATTGTGCAGTAGACAATATTTTTTTTCATCCGGACGATTAGATTGGGAATACAAGAGGCACAAACTGGGGCTAAATTAAAATTATTATAATTATTTATAATAACTAAAATAACCCACGTAGAAAAAAAGAGAATGGAGAATAAAAATAGGTCAGGTAATCTTAGCACTAATATGTACCATAGCGTGCGAACAATATGCTGCACGTGTAGTACTCAAGTAAAAGATAATGCTATAAAATGCCAAAAAATAGGCCTTTTTCACAAAATACATTTTGACATACAGTAGGCTTACAGTAGGAAAATCACAGGTCTAAATAAAAAGTGTGATGGCTGAATTCCATTTAGCAGCTTCCGTTTCAGGGTCCTGGTACTGTTCATGCTGGCTCACTGTCACACTGTCATTCCTGACATCTCATCTTTTTCTTCTGGTTGAACTGGAAAATGACACGGTTCACATGAATCACCCTCTCACATTCAGCAGATGGAAACATAACTGCATTTGTATTTAAGCGGAAAGAAATGGTAACTGGATAACTGTCCACTAATTTCTGTAAATGTGTTTTATGGTTACATAATGGACTCCATGGAATAGTGTGTGTAATGTGATGCTGATAAAACACATGGCCCCGCTCCAACACTGCAGCCGTGCAATGTGCATTAACTAAAATTCCTTTATCACCACCACGGACTGCTGATCCCTTTTGTACAACGCGTGAGGGAAAAAACAAAGAGAGCATGAGGCAGGAGCAGGAGCGGGACCGGGAACAAAGGGTGAGGCAAAGATATGACCGCCTCCCATTTGCCCTTTACATGTACAGAGGTTAGGCAACAACAACAAAAAAGACACCTCATGAAAAATGATTTTAAAGAGAACTGCCATTTAATTTGACAGCCAAAAAGCAGTATCCATCGGCTATGAAATGGTCTGGCCCTTAGCATTTTAATACGTGTTACAAAGCAACATATGAGATCTTCAAAGAGACAATACTTTCTGTATCTTTACAAGAGATTTGAGAAATTTCAATAAGCAAACATCAACTTTTCAGCTATAGGGCCAAATTATCTCTTTACACATATGCTCTGCTTCAATGGTGTCTGTGCATTCATTAATTAATGGTCTTGGATCCTCTGCAATACTGAGAACATTTTGAGGACTGTTGGACAGCAGAACAAAAATGGCTGCTGCAGCAGCGTAACACAAATGATGATGATTCTCTTGGCCTTTTAAAACCTGATTAGTACAGAACAACGTAGATCCATTCTGAGGAAAATCTTTAATAGGTATTTTTGACGTGTTTGGAAATAAACACCACACTAATGTACAGGTAAGATCAGGGACTTTTCCTAAAGTAGGATTGGACATTTTCATTTTGTGGCGGTACATCTACCAAATCTACAAAAAAAACATTCAGATTTACCGCTAAGTAGCGACCTTAATTGTATTGTTCTGTTTTAGATAACCAGTTTTAAAAGTGAATTTGCCTCTTCAGGGTATCCAGCTTAACATTGGAAGTCCACTGCTTCTGTGCAGTTTATAAGTTACATTACAAAAAGGTTCAACTGTTTTGAGCCCCATAAGGTGAAAATAGAAGTAATGAATGATCCTTCAGCCAAGGACACATTCCTCTTCTTGCCCCTGGCAAGAGCACCAGTTATGTAACAACAAACATGTACAGTGTGGAGAAAAAGACAAAGACAGGCAGTGGACAGGAACACAAACACACTGTTGAATTTTAACACAAAACCTGCTTCTTCTTCTTTTTTTTTTTTACCCATTATTTAAACAATATTGTGCAGAAAAGCCTTCATGGTCCTGGACTGAGTAAAGCCACGTTGTATGCACCGAATTAAAAAAAAATGAAACTTAAAATCAAAAATTGATTCTTCTACAGGTGCTGAGGTTTTGGCAGGATGCTAATGCTACTATTGCGCCTATGTTGCAGATGTTTAAGGAGGAAAGGACACAATGGAAGCCTTTTACCGTGTATTTACACAAGATCAGTTTACGCATCACGGGGAGTACTATACAACCTGTGAAACTATGTAGTCTTCTGTGACTCCGTGGGATCTTTCCAAATTCTAAGAAAATAAGTCCTAATGTGTTATCAGGGTTATCTCTTGGAAGTTGGACACACTTTTTTAAGATAAAGCCCAGACACCTGACTAGAAGTCTGAAAGGGATTTACGAGTCAGACTGGTTTAACAAACAATGCTATTACCTTGCATTATGGGAGGTGTAGGAGCTGAAGGACAGGACAAAGTTGAAACCATGGCTTATTGTGAATGAAAACAAGGCTCCGGTTCAGTACAATCACAATGACAATCATTATAACAGTGTCAAATAGTCACACAGCAGGTCTCACACTGACTCAGTCTTTACAATCAATCAAATAAAACAAATTTATTGCATACACGTCTGAAATTTACTTTAGTTACCTGCCCAGGGCTGGTGAACTCAGAAACGTTCACTTTTTAACAATGGATACACATTTTTCACAGTTACCCTTACTTTTTTTCAGTGCAATGTCCTGAATAAAATCTATTTGCTCACTGACTACATTGGATCAGGTGCAACATAGATGCAATACAATTAAGAAACTGCAATATTACTCACTGTCAAAGTTACCAGTCAACATGTTGGGTGAACTTTACTAATTTGTTTTCCACAGACAATTCAGACCAACATTTGGCACTTGCTGGGTGCTAATCTTGGACCCTGTGCACACGCACATGCGCACACACACACATTTCACTATCTTTGTGGGGACCCGTCATTGACATAATGCATTCCCTAGCCCCTTACCATCACAACTAAATGCCTAACCTTAACCTAATTCTAACCCTAAAACCAAGTCTTAACACTGGACTCCACAAGGCTGTGCAGACCCCACAAGTATACTGTATTCCCCGGTTTCTGGACCCCATTAATATAGTCTCTCACACACACACACACACACACACACACACACACACACACACACACACACACACACACACACACACACACACACACACACACACACACACACACACACACACACACACACACACACACACACACACACACACACACACACACACACACACACACACACACACACACACACACACACACACACACACACACACACACACACACACACACACACACACACTTCATCTCTCCTACATGCCGGCATAAAAATCTAATCTAGGCCGCATTTTAAAATCTGGACAAACAAATGGACATTTCTCTACATTAGCAGCAATTTTACAGCCATGGAGCAGACAGATAATAAAATCTCTAAAATAAGGACCCGAGCCGCTCCCCCTTTACTCTTGTAAGAATTATACATGGGCAACATTTAGAAACAATGTAGAAAGGCTTCGGGGTTTGATCATATTTTTATGTAAGACTTTCAAACAGCACTGCATAATACGTGAGGTGTCTGTACTTACTAATTTTGTGTTGCAAGTACTTAGTAACATACTTTGACATGTTCATATGTTTCTGTAGTTCGGTTTCCAGTACAATTGTTGCACACAGCAAATCAGACAATATCATGGTTTTCAAATGGGGAAGAATCCTTTTTAAAAACTCCAGTTGCTTTTAAATCTATCACCCGTCTACATTGTGTCTCAAAGTTGCCTGCGTATAATTGGCTTTATTCTACACTACTAGCCTATTAACATAGCAAGATAGATTCACAGACAAATTCAATTTAACCTGTTCTTGAGTCTCTATTTTACAAAGTGGAATTGACTCTGGATTCACTCTATACTCAAAAAAAAAGGGGTAACAGGATTGGTTATCTTTCAACTAGGACTACTGACAGCATAGAATAGACATACATAGAGATAAATTTATATATTAGCTTAGTATATATAATATACAAACAATATACAGAGTCTCTGTGACAGTGGTGGACAGGATGAAAGGAGACGGACAAATAGGCAGGGTTGAACCTTTTGGTCTCTGTGGGGTTTCTTAGTGTGTGTGTGTGTGTGTGTGTGTGTGTGTGTGTGTGTGTGTGTGTGTGTGTGTGTGTGTGTGTGTGTGTGTGTGTGTGTGTGTTACACCCTTTTTACACCAAAACTACGACCTGTGTTTGCCGTATGTGTGTCTGGGTGAATATGTGAACCAGGTCCTTGGCTTTGCTCTGCTGCCTGGGTCTGACACTGCTCCGCTTTGGTATGACTGGGTGAACACGGGTTACTGTTGGAACTATGGGGTAGTGTAGTATATATACACAGGATAGTATAGTAACAAAGTAATTAAAAGAAATCCCATGGTTTTATCAGAAAATAATCCAACAGTGCACTTTCGGTGACGTTGCAATGCAACAACCCTGTTTCCCTTCGGGGCGCAGGACTACAGCTGCAAACTCGGATCCTGTGTGAACAGTCACAGACGCGTGTCGTACCGGGATTCATTTTCTAGTGTGTCGGTCAAAAAAACGCAGGTTGAACCTGAGCCCTGTGTCAAACACAGGGTGTGGAAAGCTGTACGAGATCGAAGAATGTGTGCTTGTACATCTTGGTGTGTACAGGGGAAGACTGATGAGAAACGATTGCGCTCCTAAAGAACACAAACAAACAAACAGACAGAAGAGAGACAAAGAGAAACATCAGACATCCATTAATAGAAAGTCATGTCAACAGTAGCGCTGGTACCGAATTCAATACTTTTTAGGCGCCGATCGAACTGCCTGCTTAGTATGGAGTATCGGAAAAATGCCTCGTTATTCAATACCAAATTTTGATACCTAGCGTCAGTGAGCCAATATAGTACAGGCATTATGCAACATGACCCCACACAGATTGCAACAGAAACTGATCTAGTATCATAAAAGTCTCCTCCATCACATAAAAAGTCCTAAGAAATCCAAGTGGTGGAAAGTATTGACAAATACTGTAATCGGTGATGCCAATTTACCATTGCAGCCCATGTTATGGGGAGACACTGCAGGTGAATAGGGAAAATATTTGAACTAACAGATATCACCATGAAACTTCCCCAGTTGATTACTTCCATTAAAACAATCATTTTTTGTATTACAAGTTTTCAGAACATTTGTTTAATTAAGCAAATGAGGCATTGTCTTATTAAATATGTGCTAATTTGCATAAATAATGGTGTTTCAGTATTTTTCAACTTAGACCCTATTTTCCCCATACATTGGTGTCTAAGTGACTAATGTGAACTGAAATCTTTTGAATCTGTGGTCCAGGATTGAGTGAGAACGCTGTAACCAGCAGCCGTGAACCGGGCTGCAATGTAAAATGCACAGCGTCGGTTAGCGTCCACTAACGGTGCTGTTTTTGCCACTGCCAGGAGTAATAAACATTTGCCAAGATCGTCTTTTGTAATTTGTGGGCGATTCACCCCTTTTTTCTCACAAAATGCTTGTGGTAATAAGCACGCAGCATGCTTCTACCAAGATCTAATAATGCTGGTGATTGGCTGTCTAACGTTACACCTCGTAGAGGCACGCAGGAAAATCTCTATGTTACGCACAGAGACGGGGCTCGCGTAGTAGGGGCTGAAAAACGAATAAAAAGATTTGTGCCGTAATGTGTAACGTTGTCATTTCTTTTTGTTAAAATGGATTTTTATAAAATTGGTATCAGCAACTATAATCAAACATTTCTGAACGATACCCAGCACTAGCCATTAGCTACAACTGTATGCTCCTGTCACCACAGCTCCCACCCACCATGCTGTGGGTCACATTGTTCTGCTGTACTGTATGCCGGTCTTGGAGGCGATGTTGGACCAGGGCAGCAGAGAGCGCAGCAGGGACTGGGCCTGCCGGTACAGTCTCTGAGGGAGGGAGCACGGGCTCAGGCTGGCCAGGGTCGAACCGATGTGCTGGATATAGTCAGTGGGACAGGAAGTTAAGGAAAATATGAAAGATACAACATTTATGTTTGGTTTATCTACTTGAGGTGATTGCCTGAAACATAGTCTCGCATTGCCAGACCTTCCTCCACAGTGCTGGGGAGGAGGGTCTGGCTAGTCCACACAGCATTCCGGGATGGGAGAAAAACGTGCTCTGCTTTATTGGCATTTCTTTAAACCAATTACAAAGTGCCTCTGCAAAATAGCCTCCGGAAGGAACTTGTTTTGGTGGAACATGTGTACTTTCAAAAGTTGTTTTAGTCGTGCAACAGAAAACTCAGATTGGACAGATAGTCTAGCTAGCTGTCTGGATTTACCCTGCAGAGATCTGAGGAGCAGTTAACCATAGTCCTCAGAAATCAGCCAGAGTTTAAAATGCCAACACAAAGAAAGCGGAAGGAAACGGACATCCGGCCGAAATGAAAGACATCTGGCAGCAACCGAATTTCCGGCAGCAACGGAGCAATCCCGGAAGTGGAATGTCGTTGATATAAACTACCTGAAACAACAACAAAAAAAAAAAGATCTGTGCATGTCATCTCCTCCACTAAAGATGCTGCATATTCTACTCAAATAAAGCTTTGGTATAACACTGGGTTTCCAAGGGCAGCATTTTTTTTCAACTGCAACTCCGCTGCATTGGCCACACACAGCTGATTTTTAGCGGAAATATGTCACAACATGATGCCGACGGTGTACACGTTTTGCTAACAATTTGTTGTTGGTGTTGATACGTTTCTGTCAGTTTCTATCTGGCCTATCACAAACTATTTGGTAAGTTTTCTACTCCAGTCACACACTTTGCCGCTTAAAAAGTTGTGTTTAGTTTAAATAACGTCACGTATTGCTAGCAACCAGCAAGTTGTCATTGCTACAATGCTACTACAGTGCTACTACTAAAACAAATATGTGTATAAAAGCTCAACAGGAAAACAAACTTCCTGGGCAACCCTCTGACAAGCTAGCTATTAACATCCCTGTAGTCATACAGCGACATATCATAAAGTTGGCTATAAGAAAATCACATTCTTTTAATTTGTACAGAATTTTAAAAATAGCATATGTGTATATGCGGGAGAATATATTGGAGGCAAGTTCGCGAGCCCTCTCATTGGCTACCGCTCTGCAAAAGTTAACACAGTGTCAACTTCAGGAGAGCGGTGAACATCCGGGCACATTCGCCGCCGTCAGCAGAGTTCGTTCATAGCGCTGTTCTTATGGGAACGAATTGAATCGCTCCGCTCTGCCGTTATTTCAGCTGCCTTTAAAAGCCCAACATAAAGCGAGATTTATGCTTCTGTGGAGGCTCCACGCAGAGCTTTCACCATAGCCTACGTAAGTGGCCTGAAGTCTATACTTGTGCGTTGGTGCGTGCGTTGATGAGAGCGAGTGAGAGAGTAACGGTGATTAGCTTCGGAGTGAGTACCGACTAGCGGCATAGTGAGAGAAACAAAGTGTCTCCTCTGTGCTTTCTGACCACGGTCGGAAAGCTGTAGCAGGAAAAGTTAACCCTTTCCTTGATTTCATGTTGTTTATGGAGAAGGAGAACCAGAGATGAGTAGAGGGAAATGCAACGCTACCAAGCCACGGCCGAGCGGACCAATCACAGTTGTTGCGGTCTGCCTTGCCGCGATGGGTTACATTTTTTGAGAGGTGCACATCAGGCTACGCTGCATGGTCCGTATCTACTCATACCTACGTACGTACCCATGGCCTCGATTTAACGCAGAAGCATAAATTGGCCTTAAGAGTGAAATATAAAAACAATCCGTCCACTAAGTAACAGTGAGCAAGTGTCTTCTTTTCCTGCTTTTTTACAAAAGGATATAATATTGTCCAGGGAGGATGACCCCCATTGATGTAGAGCACATATGTGAATCCATCTTTGAGGACGCCTCGTATGGAGTAGTAGTATGGCAGGTAGTGGTGCTGACTGAAGTCCCTGTTCTCGTAGAAGTGGATGGCAGTGTTGTTGGTGGTGAGGACGTGTAGGTAGATGGCCTTACAGTGGTCCTGGGCTGTCGTTGAGATGTGCTCCTTCAAATTGTCCAGCAGTAAGGAGCCTGAACGGTCCAAAGGGAGAGACAGCGCCATCAAAATGAATGAAATATACAGTATATTTGCCATTTACAGGTCATTACTAAAAGCATGTGTTATTTTAAAAGCAGTTTTAAGTGGTCCACAGTCAGTGGGGATTAATTACATAATAACATTTCAGAATATTGTAATTCAAATGGTCAGAGAGAAAACTAGATCACATGGCATTTCAAAAGGAGAGAGTGTTCATATTGGCTTTTCTACAGAGAGGGGAGAGGGAGAGCTGATTTCTTTTTAGCTTTTACCTACTGCAGCTTTAATGTAAATGCATATTATTTTCCATTTTGTGCTTGTTGGACACTGGACTCAAACAATGCTGTATGTTCCCTCCATTGCCAGCCGATGTGTGTGTGCTTTCACATTTGAATTCAAAGTGTGGAGTGGATGAAGACCTGAGAACATTGGCTGGACCAGAGTGCACTGTAAGGCTATGTTCACAATTGGCATCTTTTTTGAAGCTGACAGCGTCTGTTTTACATTATAATCCTGTGAAGTAAACAGTGTTATTTTAAGATAATTTTTTTTCGGCTTTTCCGCCTCTACCAAGTGAGCCAACCGGGCCACACAACAGTGTCTTTTTAAAAGTCCTCAGCACTTTTTTTAAACACCACCGCCGGTGTTTTTTTTTTTCTGCAGCTGAGAGCATCTTTTTGAAGTAAAAAAAAAAAAAAATGTTCAACCTTTCTATAAAAAGCACCCTACGCAAAGCGCTTTTTTGACAGCTGACCAATGAAAAGCAGAGTAGTGAGACCTTTCGTTTTTATACCAAAAAGAAAACATGGAGAAGGTGCCGATAGATAAGACTTGTGTCGGAGCACAGCCAGTTATATGACATGAGCGGGTGACCTTATGTTAGTAGCATCGCTTTCTCTCTCTGTTTATTCTCTAGATCGCACGACTGCTTTTTTTTTTTCTCGAACATTAGCAACGCTCCACGTAGCACTCTTGGATACTGTAGCAGTAGCTGTTATAGCAACAAAAGATGTTCTTGGCTGCTTTTTTTTTTTTAAACAACAAAAGCGCCCTAGTCAACTTTTTCTTGTCAAAAAAAGAAGCCAAGTGTAATCATGGCCTAACATTTCAGTCAATTTCACTCACCTCATCCTTGATCATTTTGACATTTGTGTACAACTTGAGCCCTGTTCTTAGTTTACATTAGTTGCTTTCTGACCAAGTAGTTACAGGAACGTAGTTATAGGAAAAGTCCACTTCTAAACAGATCTACTAACTACTCTCCCCCAAAACTGTTTTTTCACAATTGCATTCGCACTGGCCAAGTGGCCATAGGGACTGGTAGGAGGAGTAAGGGAGTGACGCAAGCATGGCAAGAAGTATGAAATAAATACTAAATCTAATGTATATAGCATATTTGTCATAATTTAAACAAGTCTCCCGAAGAGAAACGGGTATCTCTCTCTCCCGCCTCTGCCTGCTGCGCTGTGGACGTGTGTGTGTGTGTGTGTGTGTGTGTGTGTGTGTGTGTGTGTGTGTGTGACGGCCGGCAAGCCGCAGGACACGCTTGTGGAGTTTAACTCCGAAAAGACAGTTAACCACAGGTTCCCGTTAATCTTATGATGGACATGTGTTGTGATATTTAAACAAATGAACTGTCAACGGCGAAATAAAAGCCTCTTATTTACGAGACCGGTCTGAGAGACCTCCAGCTTACATAGCGGGGTCTCTGAGCATAACTGGCCGAGCGACAAGCTAACGAACGGGGCAGGCGCCTGCTGGCTGTCGCCTGCTGGCTGTCGCCTCACTTCATTGAGCTTCTCAACTCTGAAAACTTTGAAGCAAATTGTCAATTCGGCATCAATTTACGCAAGACTGCCTATATTCGAAATCTAAACAGTTAATTTCTTGCCTAAAACATTGTCAGAAGTGAAATTAGTGATGAATAAGATGACGAAAATTGTTGTTAGAATTGTCCCGGTGTTGGTCTGTCTGTACCGGAAACACGACCCTCGTTCACCTAGGTTCATATGCTGAAAAGGGAAAAGAGAAAAGACCCTGCCCTGAAGTAGGAGCTGAAAGAGTTACAGGAACTGTGGCCAGAGTGACTTAAAAATCCCCAAATTGGTCCAGTCAGAACACGAGAAAAAAAGGGTTCTAGGAATTTTACGTTCTAGGAACTGCAAAAATCCCTCCGGTCGGAAAGCGGCTATTGTGGCAAACAGGATCCATTAAACGTATGCCAAATCAGCTATTAGCAGTTCCTGTTTTGCAATGAACCACCGTGGCTGTACACACTACTATGACTGAATTACTTTGATACTGAAGAAAACTTTAAAAGATTAAGTTGTAAGAAGTTTTTCTATGATTTCTGAGCAGATTAATTGACAGTGATCACTTTATGGATAAAGTTATCCTCAGAAAGTGTACATCTGTGTGCTCAGATTTGAGTGAGTTATGACTCAGAGAATGAGTATGATTCGTGACGAAAATTGCACCAATCGAGTGCATAATTTGCCTCCATGAGCTGTGCGTCATAGCTTCTGCTGCAGCTGTTGTCTTTATGAGTAACAATTGTTTTTTTTCTATTTTGTTGCTGTCTTTATGGTGTCTTGTCGTCTTCCGTAAGAAAAGTAGTAAAGTAAATTTCAACCCGTACTGATGTCTTGCTGTTTACTGTCGCTCTAGTCTCAAAACATCTGGCCAAAGGACTACAGTTAAAAATTAGCCGGCTGGCTAACACTGGCACATTTACAGTAATGATGATTAATATGCCGTTGTCTAAGTAAATTAATAAAATTAAACTTACAAAGGTTTTTGCCCCCCCCTTCAACTCTCCTCACAGTCTGAAACCTTCTGGGTTAGGGTGAAGGGTGGTGTTTGGCATGTAGTGTTTCTGATACAGGTTTGGGTAAGTGTCAAATAAATGAACGTAAGTCAATGCACTCGTCCAACGTGCACGTTTGTGTGGGTGAGTGAGTGGGAGAGCTAGGAGGTACCTATGCCATGTTTCCTGAAGTCTTTGACCACTCCCAGGCTGAGGATGTAGGCTACCTGTGTGTCCACGGGGAAACTGGAGGCCAGGATGTCTCCATCCTAACACACAAATACACAGACACAGACGCACGCACACACGTACGCCAACAGACACACATGCAGATTAAGACCCAGCACTCTGTATGAACATTACATTATTCTACTATTTTACCATACACAACAAATTTATGGAAAAAAAAAACCACTACATTTGATTCAGTATTAAATTATATAATATCCCTTAAAAGGATCATTTCAGTTGGGTCATTTGGTGTCACTCTGATCATGCTCTGTATGCTCATTGCTCCCTTCATCTTTTTTTTATCTTTGCCTAGGCAAATGACCCACTGGGAAGGCAGATTCCAAAATGCAAATACTTAATTCAGTGAACAGCTTATACAAACTATGGCCTAAAGTGAGAGGAGCATATTTCAGATACCAGCCCAATGGAACACGTTCAATTCCAGTATTTCATTACACAGGAACAGTAGTCCCACTTCATTAAAGGGGAGGGAAAGTCTGTGATAAAATGAAAGACCTGAAATGAAAAACCTTCTGTCTTTAACGTTCATCTTTGTTTATACTCTCTCATCACCCTGTATCCCCTTATTTCTTGTTCTTGTGTAATGACCGAGTCTAACTCAGTCAGGGGCATCTTGTTCATCTAATTAGATGACTAAAAACAGATTCGACCATGTTTACATGTGTTCCACTTTTGACATTTCCAAACGGCAGCTGCCTGGGAGTGGATAAACAACACACTCACAGGGACACTACCTCTACACAGCACAGCTTCAGAGCTTTGCGTTTTCTGCGAGCGACTGTATACAGGGCTGAACATCGCACCTCTTTGTGTACTTTGGTCCGGCCTTTGATCTCGGCCACAATCATTCCCACGATGCCTCCTCTGAAGGTGGCGGCGAGGGAGAAGAACTTCTTGTTGGATGTGATGTCCTGATACCATGACTCTGGGTACCTGCAGTCGAAGGGCAGAGGCGTTAGCATTCATGCATGGGCATTAGGGATGGGCATTCAATTACATTTTCTGCGTTGATCGCCGGGAGAATTAACGATCGACTATCGATTAATCATGAATATTTTTATATTAAAATTAATTATTTATTTAACTTTTTATAAACTAAAAATGCAATGAAAATACCAAAAATACAGCGTGTTTTTCTTCGGTGATATCTTTATTACAAGAAGAGCAACTTGTGGCAGTTAAATTGGACGTTAAACTAAACTTAAAGATATGCGCTTCAGTGCTCTAAAGCGGGGGAACCTGCAGCTGCGAGCCGGCGTTCTTAAACAGAGACCCTCGTTTGTTCCCAAATAATAAATACATTAAAAAAAGAATCATGTTAAACAATAACTTAACCAAAATAATAATACTTAGATCTGACAGGTTTCGTCAAAATGTAACTCAAAACTATTCAAGGCACGGAGTCGAGAAAGAGGGTGAGAGAGATTAGCCTAAACAATGAATTAGGCTACTTAACAAAGCCTCATAAAACATAACTAGTAACTCACATACAACTTCTGCACCAGTCTACTGATTTTTGTTGAGAAAGATAAGTATGTTGACATGATCTGGGGTCAGATGCGACCGCAACCTGGTGACCGCCAGTCCAGCCGCCGAAAACACCCGCTCTGAGGGGACTGGCGATGCACAGGTACCTCCGCGCTAAGTTGGCCAGCCCGGGGGATCCCTTGGGTAATTTTCTCTGCTCGTTGTGCATCGCAGCTCTCCGTGCTAAGGCCGACACGATGCTAGGTTGAGACTGAGAGCAGGATGCACCGCCACCGACATTAACCAGGGTCGGATGTACTTTGTTTAAGTGGTACATCATTTGAGTCGTGGCCGTGCTGTACACGGCATCGCAATGTTTGCAGTGAACTAAGTCACTTTTTTTTAAATCAAAATGGTCCTACGCCACACTTCGCCGTGACCTCTTCATGATTACTTTTGAAATCAAAACAGACACTTGCAGGTAACGGAGTAGCCTATGGCGCCCCTGTGTGGTAAAATGTTTAATTGCTGCCACACAGTGAAATTCATTTAATTGCTTCAAGACTCACACTACGTTACGCAACCTGCATTAGTTATCGATAACAAATTAACGTGATCGACGAAATTCTTAATGATCAATTATCGATCGTCGATTAATCATGATGGGCATGTATAGAAATCTGTCACCCAGTCCTTAAAAGAGTTAGAAAAATAACTAGGGCTGGGACCATGTGCTTTTGTCCCGATTAGATTATTTCACGATACATGGGTGCCTATTTGATTCGTATTGCGATTTTCATTTATTGCGATTCTAGAAGTATTGCGATTTGATAGTATTGAGTATTGCGATTTTTTTGTCTGACCAGTCAGTCTGACATGTATTTCATTTGTAAAAAAGAACATAACATGTATTTTCTGCATTTTCTGCTTTCGCTCTGTTTTTACTGGAAGCGGATATGATGTAGTCGCCGTCGGCGGTACCGTATAAACAGAACATATTTAGGTGAATCATTTGGAAAAAATATAAATAAAAGGAAAAGAATTGATTGAAAAAAATTGTCGCAAAAAAAATTCACGATATACTGTATATGATTTTTGATTTCCCCCCACCCCTAAGGATAACGGGATTCCTAACTTGGGCTGTAACGGTCCGTGCCGGACCATCACGGTACAGGGTGCACGCAGCCACATGAAGAATGTATGTAGATTGAATCATGTAATGCAGAACCAAAGTTCACAAGCGCGGGCTCCGCTCGGAAACTTTTAGCTGTAAAGCGTTAGTTTAAAATGTTACTTGAGTAAAAGTATGTAAGTATCATCAGGAAAATGTACTCAAAGTATTAAAAGTAAGCAGTAAGTACTCAATGCAGAAAAATCCTCACATTTTTGAAACTGGAAATGACCTAAACCTCTCTATTAATCAACTTAGTGTTTAATAGGTTAATCATTTCAGCTGGACTTCTAGGCCTGTTTATTGTTGGGTAGTTTAATTTGTATGTGTTTTGTGTGCAAAAGTCTTAATTTGTAAAGTAACTAAAGCTGTCAGATGAATGTAGTTGAGTAAAAAGTACAATATTTCTTTCTGAAATGTAGTGGAGTAGAAGTAGAAAGTGGCATGAAGCACCACAAATTTGTACTTAAAAGGGTAACCGTTTTTCTTTTCAACCTGGAGCCTATTTCCCTATGATTTTGTGTCTAAGTGACTGATGGGAACAACAATCTTTGAAATTGGTCCAGAATTAAGCAAGATGGCTGCAGTCGGCAGTGGTGAAACAAGCTACAATGTAAGTTAATAGGGCAATTGTCCAGCTTGTATTTACCTTCACAAAAGTGCTCGTTTTGCCGCTGACAGGCTCAGATTAATATTCTAAGTGTCCAGGTTGAAAAAAACGGCAGTTACCCTTTCAGTACAGTACTTAGTACAGTACATTTAGAGTAAATGTAACTTAATCACATTCAGTGTACCAATTGTGGAATGTAACTCTTACTCGATTGGGAACCAATCACCACAGAGCAGCTTGACATTGTCTATGTCATCGTGGCAGAGGAAGCGGAGCTGGACTTCACTGAGAGCTGTGGGAGGCACCACGTCACTCATTCACACCTGCAGGGACCAACAGAGAGCACACACAGGCTGTCCTTAGCAACACGCCAGGTTGACCTTAGCAACAACAACACATCATGTGGAGCCAAACTTAGAGCTGGAACAATTCCAATCTTTGCTGTACAATTAATAGTCTCAAATATAATTGCGATTAACAATATAATTGTCTCCAGGGGTTTTCTCTGCCATTTTAAGGCTAAGGTGAAGCACCCAAGCCATTTTTGGCAGCACCTAAGCTGACTGAATGTGATATGCACCAAAACAAGCACCAAAAACGGAGAAACAAAGTGCCCAAAACAGTGAAAACTAAAAACACTTTTCTCTGTTCTGGCTTTTCCAACGTCTTGGAAACAGATATGGTAATA
Organism: Zingel zingel; assembly: GCA_023566125.1. NCBI lineage: Eukaryota > Metazoa > Chordata > Actinopteri > Perciformes > Percidae > Zingel > Zingel zingel. The sequence goes on from CM042325.1 coordinate 26,423,838, forward strand.
ATAATGGCCCTAAATTATGTCAAATTTCATATTTATTTAACTGAAAAACATTTTTTTTTTTTGAGGAAAGACCCCTTAACTTCCGTCAAATATGCACACCTAAGTCTTCGTCAAACCTCGGAAAAAAACTGGTCTCTTTCAGTCCAATTTTAAAATATTTATTTATTTAGGATACATCATTTGGTTATATCACTGTTATGTGACCAAGATAATGTAGTAACACAAATACACAGCGTATGAACAATGCCTCTTTCTTATCATAACTTTTTTTCCTTCTAACTGTATGCCCCCCCTTGTCATTTTTGTCACTATGAACGTGTATAGGGTCAAGTGCCCACAACTAACAATTGAAATGATAGTAAAAATATATAGTCTGACGAATAATCACTTATATAATTGCATAATTTGACATATCTAAACAAAATCAACAATTACCAGTAATAGGCCTTAAGACCTTAGCTAATGTCAGCAATTACTAAAAAAAAAAATTATAAAAAAAAAGAATCTGCGATTATTAAAAAAATGATTGCGTAATGATTGACATCCTATCATCAGTAAAGAGCGGCCGTTGACACCCAAAAGAATGAAATAAACATCAAAATGGGGTTGACGAGTTTGGATTGTTTTGATATAACATGACTACGATAGCCTCTTGTATCCGTTACTGTGTGGGGGATGGAGGAGGTCACAACGCTGTGGTTATGTGTATACATGTTCATGACTCACATTCAAGCATATATTACTCTTTAAAAAAAAAAAAAAACACACAAAAACACTTGTAAGAGCTTTCAGAACATGAAATTGAATTTAACCTAATTTAAAAAGCTAAATAAATGACCCAACCTGGCAGAACCAGTCAGTGTTTTGCTTTAGTTTGTAGAAGACTTAGGTGTGCGTATTAGGCGGGGGGTTTAGGCGTCGTTTTTCGTTAAAATAAATAAATTTTATTTCCCCATATACTTTGTGTCTCTTTGTGGAATGTTGTCTCTTTGTGGGGTTTTGCGTCTTTTTGTAGTCGTGCTGTGTCTCTTTTTGGTCATTTGTGTTTCCTTTGGGTAGTTTTGCGTCTCTTTTCCACATCATTTTGATTATTATAATCATATCAGTGTCTGAAATGTTGGAAAAGCTAGGGCAGATCATAAATGAATAACACTCAAAAAGCTTAAAGACAAAACGTTCTTCAAAGTCCAACTACAATCATTCGATCTGAGAAAAGTCTTTTAGTTACATTCATTCGGCTTAGGTGCGGCCTAGTCTCGTATTGCCAGACCTTCCTCCACAGCGCTGCGGAGGAGGGTCTGGCTAGTCCACACAGCATTCCGGGATGGGAGAAAAGCGTGCTCTGGTTTATTGGCATTTCTTTAAACCAATTACGATCGTCATGAATGGCGGCCTCTGCAAAATAACCTCAGGAAGGAACTTGTTTTGGTGGAACATGTGTATGTTCAAAAGTTGTTTTAGTTGTGCAACAGAAAACTCAGATTGGACAGAAAGTCTAGCTAGCTGTCTGGATTTACCCTGCAGAGATCTGAGGAGCAGTTAACCTTAGTCCTCAGAAATCCACCAGAGTTAAGAATTACAACACAAAGAAAGCCCAAGGTAACGCATATCAAGCCTAAATGAATGAAATCCGGCGGAATTTCCATCGGCAACGAAGCCATCCCAGAAGTGGAACGTTGTGTATATAGACTAGGTCTGGCCCAAAACGGCTTGGGTGCTGCACCTAAACCTTATAACAGCAGGGAAAACCCTTATATTGCATTTTAACATAGGCTAGTCTTCTATGACGGTACACTGAATATGTTCCAGGGTTTTCCCTACCATTATATAATGCTTAGGCGCAACACCCGAGCCGTTTTTGGCACCAGGACCTAAGCAGGATAAATAAAAATCAACATGAGCATCAAAACTAACTAAACTAATGAGTAGACTTTTCTCAGATCTACTTGGTCTCGAGTGGACTTCTTTAGCAAGTTTTTTTCCTAAGATTTGAGTGTTATTTATGTATCATCTGCTCTAGCTGCTCTACCATCTTAGACACAGAGATGGTAATAATAATGGTTAAAATTGATGTGAAATTGCATGTATTCTTATTGAAATATGTAATTTCTTTTGAGAACAAGCCCTTAAACCCTCCGCCCAAAATACATGCACCTTTAGGTCTTCCACAAACCTAGGGGAGACACTGTGTTTGGGTCTTGTACCGCTGGTCACACAAAACAACAATTTAAAGACATTGTTCTATTTATTTGTTTATTATAAATCATTAGTTGCAGCCTAAATACGCACTGTAGTCTATTTTGAACTACTGTAACAGTAGAGCTGCATTTTTTGTGATTAAATGTTTAGTCTATAAATATATCACTAGAAATTCACTAATGTAAAAGCAGCTAATTCTGACATGCTGCTCTGTGTAATAGTGGACATGTGTGGATAATTGTGATTTTAAGTCAAATAAAACAAAAATACTTTATAATACATGTATTAATTCTGATGGCAAAATGTACTGTTGATGTAAAATGTAAATTACAAAAAAACGTTGTACTTTTCCTCCATGAGTTTGAACATGATATACATTTAAATCCAATAACAAAACGGCTTTGAAAACTTTCAACATATGGACCTCTCTAACTATCCTTACATAATATAGGCTACCCCTAGCAATGCTATTCATATGTCTGTTTATGTATTTTATATAGCTACTTGTATACTGTTCTGTATACTTTGTATGATTCCATGTATACTATATTATTGTTTCTTGCTATAAAGAAAAAAAAAACAATCCATATCAACACGCTTCATTGTGTATTTTTGCTGACTACATTAGCTAATCGTTACCTGTTTACACGAAAATACAACAAAAGTCATTAATTTATCGTTACCAATCTTGTTGACGTTAACATAAATGTCTGCTAGCTAGTGGTTGTTGACCCCGTGGCTGCCACTGCTTATATATTATGTTATCTTATGTCAACAACACATTCAAGCGTACTATTAAAATGATAAAATAATACTCGCAGAGTCACAATACAATAGGCTCGGTAAAGTAGGTGCTATCAAGTAAAACGACTGCCTGCTCATTAGCAACCAGGCTAACCATAGTTACCGCAAGCTAACGCTCTGGTGCTAAGCTAACGTACCTTGTTGTAACACTCGGACCCGAAGAAAGTCGGGGAGAATTATATTCCCTGAGTGTCTGTCGATACAGCCACTACTCCGGACACATCATGGTAAGACACCAGTGTATTCTCAACTCTCAAGGCCGTTTTATTACAGTGTCAATGCTACACAGGATGCTAAGCTAGCCAGATAACAGCTGGATGTTTTCTTCCTGTTTGTGGCTTCTTCTTCTTCTCTTATTTAATGGCGGATTGCAAATAACTTTTAGGTGCATACCGCCACCTACTGTGCTGGAGTGTGTATCATCATGTCATTTTACAATTATTTTAAATTCTACTCAACAACCCTGCAGCTTTTAAACATTTAAATAACGCCTTCCTGGTGATCCTGATCTCCTCTCCCTCCCCTTCTGATACCAGTATCCCTATCAGATTCCACTCCCGCCCTGCCTCCTGAACCTTATCTTTAAACACTGTCTTTCCACCTCATGCAATGTGCAATACAATAATATATGTTCAGCATTTTCTTTAACCCCAGTTTTCACAGTACTCACTATTCCTTTTCCCCATTAAAAACAAGGTGCCATTCAGTCCTGAGTGATCCACCCTGAGTCTTGTCATTATAATTTCCTCCCTCCTGGTCCTTTCCCTATAATTCTTTATACTGACAGATTTTTGTATTTTATATCTCCTTCCTTTTCTGTCGTCCTCCCACCATTTCTGCCATATTTCAAGGCCTTTCTTCTTAACCACGGCTTTTCCTTCGCCTTTTCCTAGTGTAATTGGAACTGTTATTCCCTTTAGTAATGCCTCTTTAGCTAGTTTGTCTTATGTAGGCATATAGCTAGCTATGTATAGATCTTAATACAGCCATGCTAGCTACCCCTGATGTTAGCAACTAGCTAGCTATATAGCCGATAGCCCCGCCAGTTTGGGAAACACTAATGACGTTACAGCCACGTAACAGGCTTTACAGCATACATACATCCCTCGGATGTATCATAACTTCATACCATGGACGTATTAATAGAACACATGGTGAATTACAACCATTAGCTATATCCATTATTACAGCTAGCTACATGAGCTCGGGAGAACAGTCATGTGAGCGGGTGGGCGCAGTCCTGCGGGTCTGCTAGCGTCCATTATGCGCGTTCATCATGCCAAATTTAATAATTCTGGATTCGCTTTTAGTGAATGTTAAAAATGTTAAAAACGTGACGTTTTAAACAAGGACCCTTTCAGTGTTCGGGCTGGTAAGTTGATATACCCCGAAACAAATTATCCGCTGAAATATAGACGTTTCTTTCGCCATGCAAAGTCTATGTGAAAAGTCTTTCTGGGCCATGGGGTGCAGTACCACCGTTATCCGCTAAGCCCATGGTGGCTTTTATACATGCCGCTCTTCGTGGGGGCTTGGTCTGACCTCTTCAACCCACTGTAATGCAATGATGGCTGCCACCATTTCTGCTGTATATACCAATAATTCGTCAGACAATCTTTTGGAGAGATTAACTTTAAATTCTGGGATATATATTCCAACTCCCACACATTCCTGTTTGTTCTTGGATCCGTCTGTGTAAATCTTTAAATAATTATAGTAACTGTGTCTCAGGTAAATGCTTGTTTTAACTCCCACTTCCTCCATTCTCCATTCTCTTTTCTTTTCATATTAATATCGGTCTTTACGTCTGGAAAAAGCCATGGTGGAATGTTACTAACTGGGTTGGTCACGGTGAAATCTAAAGCTTCCATTCCATATTCCCTCACTCTCTCTTCCCTCGTCCATCCAAACCCAAGTCCCTGAAACTTGGAATGCTCCCAACATTCCTGTATTGACTCTTTTGTAGGGTTTTCTTTTCCACTTCCTTTTAATCTGATCCAATATGCCAGCGCAAGTTTCTCTCTTCTCAACTCCAGTGGTGTCTCTCCTGCTTCTATGAGTATTGCGTTAATGGGGGTTGACTTAATAGCTCCAATGCACACACATAATGCTCTATACTGTAATCTATTCATTTTTTCCAATATTGTTTTTGCTGCTGCTCCATAAACCACACAACCATAATCTATTGATGACCTCATACATGCCCTATATATGTCAATTAATGACTGTCTGTCTGCACCCCAGGCACATCTGGCCACAGCTCTTAGAAGATTTACAACCTTTTTGCATTTAGTTTCCAAGTGCTTTATGTGTCATTTCCATGAGTACTTACTATCAAACCATAGACCCAGGTACTTAAATTAATTTACTTTCTCCATTGGCAGCTCATATAATGTTAGTTTTTCAGCATGGCACTTGCGTTTCTTTGTGAACATCATGTAACAGGACTTGCTTGTCGATATCTTAAACCCCTACTCATATGACCACTTCTCTACTTTCCTTATTGTTTTCCTGATATTTTCTACTACATATGACACATTCCTTCCTCTCACCCAAATGGCCCCATCATCCGCATAAAGTGCTGATTTGATACATCCATCTAAGTTTGAGAAAATATAATTTATCAAAATATTGAACAGTACAGGGCTAATTGCACTCCCCTGGGGAATACCATTGTTCACATCGAAGTACATGGGCACTTCTGATCCAACCTTAACTCTAATTTTCCTACCTGTCAAAAAGTCCATAATCCAATTATACAACCTTCCTCCAATACCCATACTAGTAAGTTTAATAAGCAGTCCTTCCCTCCACATGGTATCATATGCCTTTTCAATGTCAAAATACACTATTGTCATAAGCTCTTTCATTTTCAATGCCTTTTCCACCGCATTACTGACCCTAACTAGAGCATCTGTTGTGGAGCGTCCTTTTCGAAATCCACTTTGTATATTAGTCAGCAATCCTCTCTGCTCCAATTTATGAGATATCCTGCGAACTAATATCTTCTCCAACCATTTGCATAAGTGAGATGTCAAAGCTATGGGCCTATAGTTACCAGGATTAGCTGGGTCCTTACCAGGTTTGTTAAATGGTAGTATTACTACACATTTCCAACTATTCAGTATTATTCCATCCCTCCAAATTTGATTAAAGAGTCTTAATATCAATTGACATGATTCTACTGGTAGCTGTCAGAACATGGCATAACATAATTGGTCTTGTCCTGGAGCTGTATATCCAGTGCCTAGCAAAGCTATGTTGAGTTCAGACATAGTAAAATCCACATCCAGTGTTGACATACTAGCCTCTCTTTTCAACTTCACATCCTTATTCTCTCTGAGTGCAAGTTCTTTCTGCTGCTTATGAATATCACTAAGGTGATCACCACTATGTACTGCCACAAATGCCCTTCCTAACACTTCTGCCTTACCTTTATCTGACACTACCACCGTCTCCCCATCAATCAAAACTGGAATTTTAACAGACATCCTTTACCCACTCATTCTCTTGAACATCATTCCACCAAGGTACCACTTTCTTCCTTCCCTTTATTGTTCTTTGTAGAATACTCAAAGATGCTGCATTCAAATGTGTTCTGTAATTTACTTTGTGCAGTCTTTTTTGTTTCCATCTAATGCAACCAGGTTAGCCGACTCCTCACAGAGTGACCTACATTTTCCCCATTCCGCTTTCTCAAAGCACCACCTAGTAATTGTAATCCCTTCTTGGATACAAATGGTCGTATTAACTACAGTGAGAACTGGGAAATGGTCACTGCCTATGGTATAGTCACTCTTAACATGCCATTCACACTCATTCACTAAACTGTCTGATACCAGTGTAATATCCAAACATGATGTATTGCCCCTATTCACATCTATTCTTGTACGCTGTCCATTATTAAGGCATACCAATAATCTTTCTTCCATCATGTCTTCAACTATGTTCCCATTATGGTCTGTATGATTGCTACCCCATAGGCTGTTATGTGCATTAAAATCGCCACACCATATTTCTTTCCTGTATACCGTCCCTGCCATTTCATATAATCTGTCAACAATTACATTTTTGCACGGGTTATAAAAATTGATCAGCTTAATATGACCCTCTTTCCTTGGACTACAGATCTCGACCATTATACACTCCATATCCTCTGGGCACAGGAGCTCCCTATATGCCAGCCCATCCTTGAGAAAGGTAGCACACCCTCCACCATTTTGATTATTAGGCCTATCATACCTTAAAGAACGGAACCCTGGTTGAACAAAATCTAGTTAGGGTTGTTACCAAGTTTCTTTTACACATACTACATCTGTAACTATATCAAATTCATGAATATACTTTTTAAATTCTTGACCATTAGCTATGAGGCTTCTGGCGTTCCACTGTAGTATGTGAATTACCATAATTAGAGTTCTAACCCTCAGCTTGTGTATTTTCCCCATTTTCAGTTACTGTCAACAATTAATGTATCTGATCTGCTTTAATATCACTTATACCAAGGAATCTTTCTGCTGCCTCCACAATAGCCTTGATTCTATCACTTTTCTTTTTTAACTGAGATGCAACATTGATAGTGTGACAAATGAAAACCACAAAGTTTACCTTCTTCACTACCAATGTTTCATCACCAACTTCGCACTTGTGATCACAAGTAACCTGTGTATGGACTGGAGTCTGCAGTTGGGCTTGATTAACTGATACTATGTTTCTTTGGACCATTCTTTTGGTGATTAGGTGTTTTTGTTATTTGATCCCGTTTCTCGAGCTTCTGCATACGATACTTTAGGCTACTTAGAATCTTAACCCTCTGGGCTTCTCTGGCTTCTCTCTGCACTTCACGTCCTCCAAACGCAGCACTATGCTCTCCTCCACAGTTACAGCATTTCATCTTTGCATCCTTGTCAAATTTACCATACTCATGCTGACCACCACATCTAGCGCACCTTAGTTTTCCTTTGCACTGCTGTGCTGTGTGCCCCAATCTTTGACATTTATAACACCGAAGAGGTTTGGGGATGTACTCTCTCACACTGTAATTTATGTATCCCAGTTGCACTGACTTAGGGAGAGTTCTCTCAAATTGCACTACCACCGATAGTGTTTCCTTTAATGATCCATCTCGTTTACTTTTTAGCGTTAGTGTGGCTTCAATCACTTTACCTCCCTGAATCTAATTTTTGACATCTTCCATCGACATACTCAGTGGGACTCCTGAAATCACTCCTCTCACTTTTGCCATTGCTCCTGGGATGTGTGCCTTCGTCCTCTCCCCTTGAAGTGAAGACATTTTGAGAATCTTTTGTTGTTGTTATTTACTGGTTGCATGTATTAAACCGAGCAAATTCAATTTGACCAATCTGTTTCTTGGTAAGATTGATCGGGTAGTAGTGTCCACCATCCTGATCAAACTCAATAATAACTTTCCAAATGTTTTCTTGAGCATTCTCCACATTACCAGTTTTCTGTTTCTCAAACTGATTAGATCTCGATTTGGAATACTGTTCCCTGTGGTCCTTGCAGATATGAATACCTAAATATTTTACACATTTCTTAACAGGTATATTAATATTTTTTTCCTCTTCAGTCTGATACAAACATAAAATGTCACATTTAGATTTGTTAAGTGTTACCACAGCCACGTCCCCTGTTTGTGGCTGCTACGCGGATGACGTCACTGTTAAGCATTTTCTTCTTTTGGTGATTAGAAAATTGTATCTTTTTTTGGGACGGGCAAGTAAATACACCAGCAGAGCAACATTAGTAGAAATAAAAACACTTGTCCTTCCAGTTTTGTTTGTTTTGAGTCCAGAAAAAGTACACACCAGTCATCCAGGCATGCGGGGCCAAAGGAAGTAGTCATGGATCGTGGTTCAGATTACGTTCATCCTTTGTATTGCCCACTCTCCTCTATTAACTTAAATTTCACAGCAATTGTGATAGAATAACATCAGTGGGTACTCATTATCCTCTTAAGGACAGTACTGACAGTTAGAACAGAGCCAGATGAGGTCCCCATGTTCACTTAGAGAGAACTCGGATACAACTTAAGTAAAGATAGAACAGGTTACATGAAACTATGTACAGGAACCAGGGTGGCCGCCTGCTGCTGCTGTCATAGAAATAATCATCAATAACCACTCAGAAATGAAATAAGTAAATTACAAAACAATATTACCAGTGAGATCAAATAAGGTCTGTTCTCATGGGGGCTATGAATGAAATCCAGTTGTTCCAAATTTGGTAAAATTTGCCCTTTTGGATTCTTAATTGGTAGGTCAATTTTTCCATCCTAAATATCTCTAAAGTAGTTCCAATCCAATCATCCAGGGTAGGCTGGGTCGGGCTTAACTATCTCCTTGTAATTGTTTTCTTACTTGCCACCAAGAGTAATTGCAGCAACTTTATCTCGCTCCTACGTTCAAAAAAGAGACGAGACCCAGGTACATAACATCAAAACTCAGTGGTATTTGAGTGTTAAAGATCGCGTTTAAGGAAGCCTGGATACCCTTCCAGAAAACATTTAACTTGGGACAATCCCAGAATATATGATCCATGCGTGATTTCAAAAAATATACATATAAATCTGAGTTTGCTACTCAGAGTTTGCTAATCACTTCCTAGACAAAGCAGCTAGACAAAGCTTAGATTTTGACATATATATATTTATCACACACAATTTTTAATGAAATGTTTTGTCTACTGAGGTTTTTATTTTGTAGTCATTCCATGCTTAAGCCTTAAACAGTCTTGTGAAAGTCACCTTCTCTCCCAGTAATCTTCCATGTCAGAGGCTCAGTCATGTTTAAAGGTGGATAACTGGCTTCTTATAACATGATACATGAGGTGGTTAGATGTCATGTGATAAAGTAGATGAACAGCCTATATGTGTTTTGCCTAATTATTTCATGTATGTCTTATTAGATCATGTGTATATATACAAAATGATATTTTTGTTTCCTTTTGGCCATTTTTGTGATTTTTTTCTGCACTCTTGCCTAAACTCTAAGTTGTTGTCCATTGTCCCATCCTCTTTCAGTCACTCTGTTTTCTGATTTGTACTTGTCTGGAGACAGTAACTTTTAAATAAAAATCAACACTTTAAAAAAAACAAACAATAAAATTGATTATTAACTTATCTGAATCAAATTGTTCTAGAGAGAATCGTGATGCATCTAAGAATCGATTATTTTTCCCACCCCTATTCAAAATGTTTAAAATTACATATATACTCCTTCTCCATCATTGAACATTTACAGATATACAAATATTGGTGCATTTCAAAACTTTACCTGGACACAGGATGTCTCCTGTGTCACTAAAAAGTCCATTCTCAGTGTGAATGCACTCGCTCAGATGGCACTCTTAACAACAAGCTCTGGAGAAAAGCTAGTATGTGTACTTTGAGTTGGAAGTTTGTTTTTCTTTTGTCAAATTACTATTTCCTAGGTAAAAATGAATTCTCATGCTCAATATTTTAAATTGCATTTTTTGTGTGTGCCTGTATCATACACAGCAAAGCACTGGTTCCCAACTCGAGACCCTTCCAAGCGGTCCCAAGATAAGACGTGTAGATATAGATAAGCATTTTTTTCCTCACAAAAAGTATTCAAATCCACATTTTTGTTGTTGTCACCTCTCCTTGTTGACTGACCATATGCCCTGGAAAGTGTTTGCTGATCCCCCTGCACCACGACATGCACACACTTGCAATGGGTTTGAAGAAGGCTCAGTAATTATATTTGCATGCAAAAGAAAAACAGAAAGGAAATAAAAAAAACAAAGATGCCAATCAGCAGTACTTTAGCACTTTTTTTTTTGTTGCTGTGAAACAATTTGGTTGCATACTTTCTTACTACCTCTATCCAAAGCAGCTGGTCTGTCCTTTATATATTCAAAATGAATGTGTTAAAAACTAAATATGTTCCCACTTTCTAAATAAATTTCCATTATTTCTTCGTAACCAATGCTGAATTAAAACACTGAAACACGGGGCACCTGGGTAGCTCACCTGGTGGAGCGTGAGCCCCATGTACAGCGGCACGGTCCTTGCAGCAGCGGCTGCAGGTTCAAATCCGACCTGCGGCTCTTTGCTGCATGTCGTTCCCCCTTTCATGTCTAAGCTATCAAATACACCACATACTTAAGCTCATGAACATATTTTGCTTTTATTTTCTTTCCTTATTTATACTGGACTTTATACTGTAATTAAGTTGAGGATTAGATGAGATGAGCAATATATTGTCTGTTTGAGGGTATATTCATATTGTTTTAAAATTCCTGCTGTATTTATTACATTGCTGCTGTATTTCTTAAATTTATAGTGTATTTGCATTGACTTTTGTATTTTAGGGTGCCTGTTAAGACCTGGCTAGGGACAACAGATGGAAACTAGCACTTGTAGCTAACTCGGGCTTGTTTACAGCAAGTAATTTGTCTGTTGATCAATGAGCATTGTCCCTATCAAATAAATAAATTACAAATAAAGGCCTAAAATGCCAAAAAATAATCTTTAAAAAAACAACAACACTGAAACACTTACTCGACTGAAAGAAATACTCATCTCTACCCATTTAAAAAAAAAATATTTTGGAAACACTGCAAGCTTTAATAATTAATACAAACATTGCTGAATGTCGGTACTACTATATTTACTGTCAGAATGATCTTCAACTAAAATGTAATAATAAAATGTCACATTTTGTGACAAATGTGACAATGTCACATTGTGTAAAAAAAAGATTCTGCAACTACGATTGCTAAATGATCTTGATATTCATGAATATTACAATTAGAAATTAAATTAAATTATTACAAAATTAAAATATAACAACAGACCTGAGATACTTCTGTCCTTCAAAAAAATACAAGTGAATGTCTTAAGACGACACATTTGTTTTTATTATCAAGCTTTAGTTTTGTTCACTTTGATGTTTTCCTAAAATATATTACATTTTGTCATGAAAACGTACATGGCTCAGTAGGAAAGTTTCCATCGCACATTGGCTTGAGTCAACTGTCTTTACCACATATTCACGCCATCTGTTGCCTTCTCACTGCTCCTGCCAACTCTGCAGGTAAACACAGAGCCTCTGCTGATTCTCTGCACAATCTAGTTCAAGAGGCGAGTGTGCTTTGGTCAGTCCAAAGAACAAATAGTACAAAGAACACACAAAATAAAATACAACTTATGATGTAAGTTAGCAAGTAAAGTTTATCCATATTGCACCTCTCACAGATACAAAATCACAAAGTGCCTAACTTTTTTAGTCAATTTATTGAACATGTTAACCCTTGTATTGTCTTCTCACCCGGTCTGGTTTGCCTATTTATAAAGCATAGAAAAGATTCAAGATTTTGATTTGCCATTTGTGCATACACCAAACAATCCAGATACATAGGAATTATTGTGCAGGCTCTTTGAGTCAAGTGAAAAGAGTGAAAAGAGTTAAAGGCAAAGAAAAGCACACAGACCAAAATAAAAAATAAAAAAGATTATACAAGGTAAATACATTAAAATAAAGTAAGACAAAAAAAACTTAGATACTATACAAAAGAGTGCAAAATAAATTATGAATACTGTAACTGGAGGATACAACTATGGGGGATATTGCATTTGTAATGACCATAACTAGTGCAAATATTGCACAGTAATATTTCACAGCAGATTGAAGTAGTGAGGATTTTTGCAATCACAGTGAATTGTTTTATTTTGTTTTTGCCATCAGTGTGACTGTGGCAGGGAAGAAACTGTTATAGAACCGTGTTTTATGTGTAGTGATACTGTCCGCTCTGCTGCGTCTGAGTCTGTATGTGCAGTGTGTGTGTCTGAGCAGAGAGTGGAGTGAGTCTCTCATGATGCTCTCTGCTCTTTTTCCATCATCGCTGTGTGTATATTGTGTCCATGGAAGGAAGCTTAGTCCCAATAACAACAAAGTAGAATGTATCACCAAAATATGTCCTACATCTTCTTAGCCAAGTTCATTCCAACTCATTTCAACTAGTTTTACACTTTTTTTTTTTTTTTTTTGCATTCTTGGTCAATAAACTGAATTTACATGCAATCATACCTAATTTCTGAGAAAAAAAAAAATAAGGAGAAACGATTAGTTGTTTTGGACAACAACACGCCTCCATTTTTTGCTTGTCCCCAGCTTGACCAAGTCACATGCACAATGAAAAACAGGAGAGACACTATCAATGCTTGTGCTCAGAAGTTGTAGTGCAGCCTCCAGGGATTCACACACAGGCAAGCCTCTGTACTGTGCTTACAACCGGCCTTCTCCTTTCCCCAAAACCACTCACAGAAGCAGGTAGATATGCACCTCTGACTTTTCTTTAATACAAAAAACAGCAGATGCAAGCTGGGAAATGATACTTAGGTTTGTAGACTTTTTGTTACAGTGATATGGATACATTATTCGGTACAACAACACTAATTTATAAATCTTTTTTGTTGTTGTTGAGAATTACAATTCATTCAGGCTATAATACAACAGTAGCTGTAATCCGAAGTGACTGGTTTTTGCTTTAGTTCCCATTTAAAGAAACATAGAAAGACGTCACAAAATGTTGCAAAGATGGTACTTTGTCAGAGTAATGGTTTAACTCTGGCTGACTAAATGAAACATAGAGCAACAGTGTGTGCAGGATTACCATAGAAAAAATGTCACCACACTCGAGCTGATGCATATAATTAATAATATGGAATAATGTTCTGCCCAGGATCATGCAAGCCTCTGCAAAAAGCAGCACATGAAATGCCAAGTTGCCGACTCACAGTTAGATAAAGAGCCAGGAATAGAGATCTTGTTGTCATGTGTCCAGGGGCGCAGGTGTTACGTCTGTGTCTGACTCCCACAGTTGAAAGGCTAAATATGTTCCCTCTGTGGCCCAGAATGCGTTTGCTGTGTGCTTTGGGTCTCTTTTTGGCCCTGCTGAACCTGTCTACATCTCTGCTGCTGGGAGCCTTCAACATCAGGTCATTTGGAGACAAGAAAGCCTCCAACACCACTCTGATGAACATCATCAGCACGGTCTGAAACTGCATCCAATATTTCATTTTTTCCCCCTAAGGAATAATGTAAATAGTGTAGAAAAAAATGTATCTTGTCACAAACATTTGAACTATAAAGACAATCTATTTGGAAGGGTGCTGAATAACTAAACTAACACAAAGGTTAGCCTATATTTGGCATCCCTTCCAGTGTAATAATTTGGTAGCACATTCAAAACATAAGCACGTCATTAGATTTAGTTAGAATACTGTATTTTTCAGAGGATTTTGGACATTAACCCTCTGATGACGAAGGACGCGTAGGTACGTCCAAACAATGTTTGGACAACCAACAACACTCCTACTCAAAAAACGGTAACACTACATTTTATTTTAGACATTTATAATACATTTATTTACTGTTTTATTCATATATTACACTACTTTTGTGAACCTAAGACTTTGGTAAACTCATTTCAAGCACCAAAACAATTCATCCACATGAGTAAAGGGGTAAATGTTTTCACAAGAGATATGAGGAATTCCAAAAAGCCAACATCAACTTTTCAGCTTTAGGGCCAAATTGTCTCTTTGTACATTGCTCTAGGACAAATTTGGTCCTCACTATACAGAAAACTGAGTTTGTTCTGAATATGTTGATATGTTGATATAACACATGGGTGTCAGGTTATATGCAAATACCCTTAAAAGGTGAATTTAAGAAGATACAGTATTTAAAAACTGAGAAAAAGCCCTTAGACCTCAGAGGGTTAAAGGGGCACTGCAGCAGTTTTATTTTTTCACATCCATAAAGTTGGGGGACTTAAAAAAGGGAGATTAAAAAATAAAAACAACAAAGAAATGGATCCTACATTTCCCATAATGCAGCATTTCATAATTTGTGTAGCACCTTTCTGCCTGGTAAATGCCCATGGCTTTCAATTCTATGTCCCAAAAACAACCTATGGGGTCATTTTTTTTTGGGGGGGGGAGGACAGTCAGAATAATAATAAGTACGTAATTATTTCTGTTTCTGTTTGTTTGAGGAGAAACATACTTGAAATCAATTGGACCTATGTTGCATTGTGTTTTTGTCTTTCAGATTGTCCATCGCTATGACATCATTCTGATCCAGGAGGTCAGAGACAGCGATCTGTCAGCAACCAAAAAACTCATGGAGCATGTCAACAAGTTAGACCAACCACGCACCTTATATAGGGCACACACAGTGTTATTACACAGATAGCAATATGGGGACCTTTTGTAGAAGTTTGTAGACAGATGGACAGCTTGTGAACTCACAGAATTTTCAATTTCAATTCAATTTTATTTATAGTATCAAATCATAACAAGCGTTATCTCGAGACACTTTACAGATAGAGTAGGTCTACACCACGCTCTATAATTTACAAAGCCCCAACAATTCCAATAATTCCCCCAAGAACAAGCATTAGCAGCGGCTATTGTGACAGTGGCAAGGAGAAACTCCCTATTAGGAAGAAACCTCGGCAGACCCAGACTCTTGGTAGGCGGTGTCTGACAGGGCCGGTTGGGGGTATGATGAACAGTGGCGTAATAGTCACAATAGAGATAATGGAACAGTGACTACAATGGTAGTCGTAGTAGTTCATGTCATAGCCGGACACAGCAGGCATGATGATGCATAATGACATACCATAAACAAAATGATGCTCTTCATTCATCATCTATATTTGTGTGTGTGTGTGTGTGTGTGTGTGTGTATGTGTGTGTCCACAAAGATGAACATTAAAGAAGGAATGTTTTTCTTTCATTTTATCGCAGATTTTCCCTCCCCTTAAATGAATTGGGACTACTATTCCTGTGTAATGAAATACTGGAATTGAACGTGTCCCATTGGGCTGGTATCTGAAATATGCTCCTCTCACTTTAGGCCATAGTTTGTATAAGCTGTTCACTGAATTTAAACGTATTTGCATTTTGGAATCTGCCTTCCCAGTGGGTCATTTGCCCAGCCCTTGTACTGTTAGAAAGCTGCACATATTTTTTGTGTTAGCGGGTCAAATTTGACCCGCTCCAAACTCAGCCCCAAATACTCATAAAACAATGATTATCATCCAATATTATTTGAACATCAGATCATGATCTGAGTGACACCAAAAGACCAAACTGAAAAGTCTTTTTAAGTGATATTTTAAAATTCAATTAGGGCTGGGTCATATGGAAAAAATCCGATGTTGCGATAATCTTGTCGATATTGCGGCGATGTTGTAGGGTTGACAATTGGTGCTTTCCAAAATAATAACAAATGAGATTTTAGATAAATAATCATCAGTACCATGGATATAATGACTAAGTGTGAAAAGACAAATAATAGAACTGATAGAACAGTAAACAAAAAAAGCAACACTTATGTCATATCATGATATTACGATATCCGAAATGTAAGATGATATCTAGTCTCATATCACCATATCATTATTTATGTTGTGGATGGTAAAATATTAGACTAATTTAATGTTCATGGAGAGTGCTGGGTCTTATTCTGCAATTTTATCTCTGTCTTTATCTGTGTGTGTGTGTTTTCCCAGAGGTTCTCCTGAGTTCAGGTACAGTCACATCGTCAGTGAGCCTCTGGGTCGCAGCTCCTATAAGGAGAGATACCTCTTCCTCTACAGGTACACAGAAAAGAAAGCAATTATAACGGTAAAACTAAATTTTGTAGAGCTCCTCTGTTGACACCCCACATCATAGAGCAGAAACAGAAAAAAATGTGTTTTAAAGTTTTATTTACTTCTGATCTGCAGTGTCTTTGTCCTTAATTGTGAGCGATGACTGCCAGAAAACTACTTATGTAAAAGTATAGCTATACAACTTTGAAACTAAAACACTCCACTACAAGTTAAAGTCCTGCATCCAAAGTCCTATTTAAGTAAAAGTACAAAAGTATTCAGCAAAATGTAAAGTGTCACAAGTATAATCACACATAATGCAGCAGAATGGCAGAATGACAGAGTAATATGTATACAATGGTATAATAATATTTATTTATGTTATATATTACATTTTCAGATTATTACTGCTGATGCATAAAGATAAGGATTTTAATGTTGTAGCTGGTCTTGGTAGAACAAAAAAAACAACTACTTGATATACTGATGGGCAGGTTAATCTGTACCAATACATCATATATTATAATATGTTTTGTATGTAATAGCTCCATCTGAAAAGTAATGTGTAACTATAGTCGTCAGATATATTGTAAATATTTCCCTCTGAAATATAGTGGAGTAGAGAGACGTATTAGGTAATAGAAAATGGAAAGTAAATACCTCAAAATTGTATTGAAGCACAGTATTTGAATACATGCAGTTATTTTTGAAATACTGGTTTAATGAAAGATGTTTCAATACAGATATTAGCAGATTGACGTTTTAGATCAATATGGATGATCATGTGTCACATGCTGTGCCATGCTAATGCCATTGAATGCAATTTATTAACAAAGACACTTGAAGCGTCACCGAAGTGTATTCTGAGTGAGAATTGCTTGCAAATGTGTGGTGAAATTAAAATAAATTTAAAATGTCCACACAATTTATATTTTGCACAAAATACTTCACAGTCCCAAACACTTTTGGATCATGAAATTACTGTACATTTCTGCACAAAATGAATGCATTTTGGTCTAGCTTTATTTAGTAATGCAGTCAGTGGTGGAATGTAACCAAGTACATTTACTCAAGTACTGTACTTAAATACAAATTTCAGGTACTTGTACTTTACTCAAGTCTTTTCTTTTCATGCCACTTTCTACTTCTACTCCACTACATTTCAGAGAGAAATATTGTACTTGTTACTCCACTGCATTTATCTGACAGCTTACTTTACAAATTAAGATTTCTGCAGACAAAACACTTATAGTTTAGAAAATATGTTTATGATTGTTTGTTATAAATGAACCTGCCCAAGTCTACAAGTCCAGCTGAAATGATTAGCCGATCAAACACTTCGTTAATTGACAGAACTGTTTTCATCGTTTCCAGTTTCTATAATGTAAAGATTTTTCTACATTGAGTACTTCTACTTATAATACTTACATACTTTTACTTAAGTAACATTTTCAATGCAGGACTTTTACATGCAAAGTATTTATTACACAGTGGTATTAGTAGTTTTTACTTGAGTAAAGGATCTGAATACTTCTTCCACCACTATCCTATGGTAATGATACTTAGATGTGGTTCCTTGGCAAAAAAAGGCGTGTTATACACAGAATCTGACAAATCTGCACGCAGAATGACAGGATTAGTCAAGATGCACCCTAGTGGTCAGTCCTGGAAGACACATGACTGATAAAGTTCTATATAAGGTCAATATGTTACAAATGACTTTTGAAAATGTTCCAGTAATACTATGGCTTAAACCGAGGCAAATTTGCTAATACTAAGTCTTTGTTTGATACAGCACAGTTTAATTTATGCTCCTCTTCTTATACTTAGTTACAGAATTCTGCCTGTCTGTGTTGGTTTTACTTTTGGTTTTTATGTATCTATGTGACTGTTTACTTTAATTATCAGCTTTTAACCATCTAGGTTGCTGCCTCAGTCTGCTGTATCGTTCGTCTTTATTCATGTACTGTATGTGGCTGCTGGTCCATGTTTGCTTTACTGTTTTTATGTTTTACTACGTGTGTAATTTCTAAAAGCCTAACCAGGGACAAGGACTGCAAATTAGCCTATGGCTAGAAGTCCCACAAACTTTGCATCAGTTGCAGTTTAGATGTAACAATGCCTTATGTATTGTCCCTGACAAATAAACTGGTAAAATAAAAATGAAATACTGTGAATATAGCTAACTATGAGAAAGAGTTGTTGGATTTCTTTAAAAGTAAAGTTGTACAAGAAAATGACAGATGTGATTGAGTATATCTTTCCTCTCCAGGGAGCAGATGGTGTCCGTAGCTAAAAACTACACGTACGATGACGGCTGTGAGCCCTGTGGGACAGACATCATGAACAGAGAGCCCTTTGTCGTCATGTTCACCTCCAAACAAACAGGTAGGGTCTGGAAGAGAGAGTCAATCACAGACTAATACTGCTTTTTCACTGTCAGACATTGGTGGAATGTAACTAAGTACATTAACTCAGGTACTGTACGTAAGTACAAATTTGAGGTAGTTGTACTTTAGTTGAGTCTTTTCTTTTCATGCCACTTTCTACTTCTACTCCGCTACATTTCAGAGAGAAATATTGTACTTTTTACTCCACTACATTCATCTGACAACTTTAGTTATTAGTTACTTACAAATTAAGATTTGTGCACACAATTTTTTACTTGTATACAGAATTTATGTCAGCCAAATAGGGTCAACTGTGTCATGCCATGTTTTTCTGCCATAACTATGAGGGGCCATCTGAGGGTCACGTTTGCAGGGTTACAGAAGTTAGGACCATCATAAGATAATGACTCATTAATTCAGAAAAACAGGCTCTGCAAACACGCTCACACGCTAGACTGAAACACTAATAAACACTACTAAAATGCTCTCAAATGCAATACTGAAACGCTCTCATATACACTATTGAAAGTGAAATCCCGTTTTAGTTGTGTATATGAGAGCGTTTCAGTATTGTGTGTGAGAGGGTTTCAGTAGTGTTTATGAGTGTTTTCATATTGAATGTGACATTGTTTCATTAGTGTTTATGAGAGCATTTCACTTGTATGTGTGTGAGGTAATTGTGAATAATGTCCCAGATGGCCGCTCATACAAAACTCTCAACTTGTCTCTCTTTCAAACATTTCTCTCTTCTGTTTTGCCAGAACGGAGGAACTTTGTTCTGATCCCCCAGCACACCTCTCCAGAGTCCGCTGTGAAGGAAGTGAATGCTCTCTATGATGTGGTGATTGATGTCCGTGCCCGCTGGAACACCAATGTGAATATTCTCAGTCACATACACGCACAGTCAATTCTTTAGTGGAGCTGAGTTGAAAAAAAAAAAAAAAAAAGGTGGAGTGCAAAGGCTGATTCACTTTGTAAAATATCAGCTGAGGATTACAGAGGTTGAACCATTTCCCTCCATCTCTCCTCTCCCTGCAGGACATCGTGCTGCTGGGCGACTTCAACTCAGGCTGCAGCTATGTGTCGGGCTCCGACTGGCAGCAGATCCGCCTCTTCACTGACAAGAGTTTCCACTGGCTGATCACCGACCAGGACGACACTACAGCGACACACACCAACTGCCCTTATGACAGGTGGTTACACACACACACACACACACACACACACACACACACACACACACACACACACACACACACACACACACACACACACACACACACACACACACACACACACACAGAAAGAGAGAGACACCCACATGCACAGACTCTTAATTCCACATCTCTTTCTGTATTTGCAGGATTGTGGTCACTGATGACATGATGAAGGGAGTGGTGCCCGGCAGTGCTGAGGTCTACGACTACATGGTGGATATGAATCTCAGCCAGAGTCTGGTAAAAACAACTTTAGTGTTATATTCACCTCTATAATGTAGGCTAATTCACTTCCCTTGCCAGGTACACAAGCACAGAGTATGTAAAGAACCACTTAACACCAGCTAAAGATCTTTTTTTTTTGGATTGATCTCCAGTAGTTTCTGTTTCCACCTTGCAGCAGTGATGTGGAAGTGTAGTCAGCATGGTCAGTGCACGTTGACATCACTGTTGGGTGAGGTTACAGGTGCAGCAGACTTGGAGTAAATCGCTGCCTTTTGTCCGAGTGTTAAGTTACTCGGTAACACTTGAAGGTATCTACATAAGCGTGACATGACACTGTCATGAACACATGACACTGTCATGACACATGACCTCTAACCCTAACTTGTCATGACGAAAACCTAATGACACTTAATGACAGAAGCGTTATGTCATAAACGTTTATGACTTGTTTATAATGTTTATGACACGTTCATGACAGTGTCTTGTCACTCTTATGTAGATACCTTCAAGTAAAGTGTAACCAGTTACTCTTTAAAGAAATAGTTTGGCATTTTAGGAAAAAAATGTTAGGCTTATTTGCTTTCTGGTTGAGAGTTATACGAGAAGATTAATACCACTCTCATGTTTGTACAATCAATATGAAGATACCGAAAGTAGCCTGTTATTACTGCTATTCTTTTTAAAACAATATTGTAGCAAGCAAGAAAAAAACATTATTATGGTATGGTCAGCAGTTTTGGTTGATAGGCTAAAAAAACAAGCAAACCACCAGAATACCATAAAGGCCTTTATTGATGCTGGTGGAAAAAGTATTTTGATGGCCTACTGAGTTTTACAGTACATAATAAAACATAGTGTTTAACTGAGGCAATCTTCTGTATGCAAAGCTGGACTAACAACAGAATTGTGCCACAGGGAGAGTATCTGCAATATTTTTTTCTTTCTCTCTCAGGCATTGGCTGTCAGCGACCATTTCCCTGTGGAGGTGAAGCTGATTGGACATGCTTCTGCCTGAATAATGACTCCCACAACCGGTCCACCGACCTCCAGGCTGAATCTGAATTATGACTAAACAGTGGTGGAACTCTCAGCAACCATGTAACATTGTATTTACAGGACCAAAATAAACAAACTACAAACAAATTATTTAATTGCAAACTTGTTTCATTGAACAGGCTTATGAAATAGAAGAGTGGGACATAAAAGGGCATACAAAAGGTGCACAAAAAAAGCCACTCTGTTGATTTTTTTTTATATACTAAGATATATATGTATTTTTTTAATTTATGTATCACTTTCTACTGAATTGCAATGTCAACAGTACTGTGGATAGGTCTGGCAAGCGAAACTAATCTAGAGTAACTGGGAAATATATGAACAGTTTTCAGTGACGGGAATTAAAAATCTTTGCACACAAAACTGCAGGAGTAGTAGTACATCTGTCTCTGTTGCCTTCAAACCGAGACTTTATTGCGTTTTCTGATCAGTCTGTCAGCAGGATTACGCAAAAACTACTAGCCTGATTTTCATGAAACTTGGTGGAAGGGTATAGCATGGGCCAAGAAAGAACCCAAATACTCACTTTTGTTAACATTGCGACACAGGGCATGGCTTTGGTAGTCTGCGCTCTCCCAGTGCCCATCTAATTTCTCAATGTGACCAGAGGATAACATTTTAAGTCTCTTGAGATAAGAACTGCCAAAAATAAAACTGATGTTCAATTCCTTCTTTAAAAATCACACCAATAAACCATCTGACCACATAAATACACTTGTTTATTGAGAAATATCAGGCTAAAAAGCAGTCAGTCATGTGTTGTAGATAAATCTGTTAAAGATCACAAAGGCTTCGCCCACTGTGGGCTGTTCAAATACACCCGAGCTTACTTTCATTAGTTATGCTTCTTAAAAGGACAGTAAGGCTAGGCACTTGGTGGAGGCCCGTCTGTGGCAGCAATCGACTGTTCACTAAACCCCAGCAGTCAGAAAAGAGTGCTTTATTCCTCTGACTACTGCTTTGTTCAGCATTCCCTCTCCTCATTCCTTCTCTAGCTCACTCGACCACTACTGCTGCTCTCTCTCTCTAGTTAGGGATACTCACTATGTATTATGCCTAACAGTTTGCTTTGACTTCAAATGTTATCATGTTACAAAATAGTCCTCAAAATAAAAGTTTTTTTATACATTTACTAATGTACGGTGACATGTGGGCGTGTTGTGTTTATTTGTCACTGAACCATTGATATCTGTCTCCCCCTGTGCTTGCTGGTTGAACACTGTTGTAAGTTGCAGGGAGCTGTATTCATGTCTATTAACACTAATGCACATATGACACTGTTTTCAACAAAAGTCACAAACTCCCTGTAATGCGTGTATATGTGTGTCACTTTATAGGTGTTCCCTCTCTCCTTTAGGCTCTTCTCTTTTTAAGCATCTCCAAATACATGCGGAGTGACTTCTGAATGGAGTCTTTGGTGATGAAGCTGACAAAGTTTTGGATGTCGGCATCTCTGTTGGACGTCAGCTTGTCGACAGTTGGCTTCCTCATCATGGACTTTGTGATCTGTCTGGCGTGGTCTGTAAAGAAAGAACCGATGTACAGTTAGCTCACCGATTCCAATTAAAGTTAAGTTTGTTTTCCTGCCCCTACATTCACATTGATCAATGTTTTATTGGTTGCATCAACAGGTAGCATCGACCCAAGGCTGACAAGTGACTTTAAAGCCCAGTTCAGACCAAAGATTAGCGGCGAGATGTTGCAGTGGTCTGAACCGGCCCGTCTCAGCTCCTCGCCAGAGGCTGGTTTTAGAACGTAAGAGACGTCTCCTGTTTCAACAGCCAATAGCGAAGTCATCTTGTAAAGTCAGCTACAATAAAAGTATCCATAATCCATTTTATTTCTGTTACAAACGTGTTAACGGAGGCTCAACGTGCGCCCGCGAGCATGTGCGGTTGAGCGAGCTAGAGAGTGACTGAAGCGAGGGAACGCCTAGGACTTTTATTCAGAGAAATAAAACCTACAATAGAAATTAAACTGTGGCAAGCATCTCACTATCATTGACGTTTACCACATTCATATTTAGACGCAACAAATATATTTAGCTACAAAAAGCCTGGAAGTCGGAAGTTAGGATGGAAGTACAAAGAGTTGTTGCTATGGAGATGATACGCTGTCTCATCTTGTCGCACTGGGGTGAACTGGCAGGTTTCACAGCGCTGCAGAAAGACGCGTTGCAAGTAGTTGAAAGTTTCAACTCGCCTCACATTCTTTTGAGCAGAGCAGAGCCGCTTTTGGAACGCTTCTACGATGCGCTGCAGCGCGATTGGTGATATCATAAGTATTGTCTTGAGAGGCCACGGTTGCCGGTGGCGGCCTGGCGCCGCTGGAACGCAGCGCAGATGCGCCTCGTGTAATCTAGGGGTAAAGATTAAGAAACACTCATCGACAATGTCTTAGTTGAGATTACCAAGTACTACAGGTGGAAGACTATATAAATGTAGCTGGACTGGCCAGTTCACTGATCGTGTATGCTTATAACATAGTCCCGCATTGTCAGACCCGGAGGAGGGTCTGGCCAGTCCACACAGCATTCCGGGATGGGAGAAAAACGTGCTCTGGTTTATTGGTATTTCTTTAAACCAATCACAAACGTCTCGGGCGGCGCTAAGCCCCGGACGGAGCAACGGTGCCTCTCCAAAATAGCCTCGGGAGGAACTTGTTTTGGTGGAACATGCGTACGTTAAAAAATTGTTTTAGTCGTGCAACAGAAAACTCAGATTTGACAGATAGTCTAGCTAGCTGTCTGGATTTAACCTGCAGAGCTCTGAGGAGCAGTTAACAATAGTCCTCATAAATCCACCGGAGTTTAGAACGCCAACACAAAGAAAGAGGAAGGTAATGGACATCCGGCCGTAAAGAGGGATATCCATAGGAATTTGCTGTGGCCCGGAAGTGGAAGATCGTGGATATAGACTAGCTATTAGGACTGGGCGATATAGGGAAAATCAGATATCACGATATTCTTGACCAAATACCTCGATATCGATATTGCGGCGATATTCTAGGATTGACAATTGGTGCTTTAACAAAACATTTTCCCACTTAGATTTTAGATAAATCATCAGTAATGTGGACATAATGTCTAAGTGGGGTAAAGGCTAATAATAGAACAGCTAGAACAGTCTGGTAAGTTCAGAAAAGTACATCACTTTACTGTTATGCAGCCTTTAAAACCAGAAAAAGACACCACTTATCTCATATCACGATATCCAAAATCTAAGACAATATCTAGTCTCATATCACGATATCATATCATATCGATATATTGCCCAGCCGTACTAGCTATAACACACACCTCCTATTTTGTAAGGTGCCAATATACCTGGAATAGCCAACCACTTGGTCATGGCCTGTGCGGCTGTGGTGAGGACCTGGTCTTCAGGTACCAGCTGGTCCACTAGTCCTATCTTCAGGGCCTCTGATGGGTTGTAGAGCAGCCCCAGCTCCAGAGCCATCTCTGTGGTTCGGTGGCCAACTGTGTTCACCATGGTGTCCTTGAACCTGCAGACGGCAGCAATTGTTTCTTCCATCAGGTGAAATAGAGCAGGGGATCGGTAGAGACCTTTTACTGTACATACCAATACTATCATCATAATGAAGATTAACTTGTACTGTAACTATTTCACCATCTTATTAACCATCTTTTCAACCTGTACTGCGGCTTTTAATATTGTATCAAAATCTCCATCATGAGTGATGTTTGACTTAATTTTTTTGTGTCATTGCCTATTACTGATTAATTACTGACTAATACACCTCCACCCTGGGCATCACCTGCTCAGCCTGCTTCCCTCTGGGCGGAGGTACAGGAGCATAAAAATAAACAAAAATTTTCCTGTCCCATCCTTAGTGTGTTTATGTCTTAAATTGTTCTTGTTTGTAGCTATTTATTGTTTATCTTGTCTCTAATGCACCTTCAGTTGTGGCACTCACAATTTCATTGTCTGGGTCTCTGTGTAATGCCAATAAAGGTTTATCTTATCTTCCTGCTCTGCATGGTTGCATGGCTATCCTCTGTGTTGTTTGGCTGTGTTTTGTTGCTTGCATGGCTTCAAGTACTGAATGTGGATACTGTTGATGTGTGACTTCACTAGTGTCTTGCTGCTTCCTGTCACTCTACAAGGCTTCTGGAAGGAAGCTTGTGTTGCTTTGGCGGTCTTTATGGCATCTTACGGACTCCTGTCTGTACATCTGAATCCATACTAATGTCTAGCGGTTTACTGTTGCTCTGGTCTCAATACATCTCGCCAAAGAGCTACAGTTGAAAAGTAGCCGGCTGGCTAACACTGGCAGATTTGCAGAAATTTCAACTAATGTGCGTTGTCCTTTATCTAAGCAAATAAATGAAATGAAATCAACATAACCGCCACAGCTGTCATGGGTGTTGTCATACTTTGAATTCCTTACCAAAAAGGTGCTACGATGCCCAGCTGCGTCTCATTGAGGCCGATGCTGTACCGAGGGTTGTCCGCCATTATCCTGTAGTCACACGTCATAGACATAAGACAGCCACCTGCAGGACTGGAACCCTGTGGGGGGAGCGACGAGTTATGCTAAAGGTCAATCTGAGAGGGATTTCACACCGGTCTCATCTAGGTCGGTTGAGTCGCACTAGACTTGGTTTCCCCCCCCTCGGTGCGGTTCGTTTGGGCAGGTGTGAATGCAGCAATCGCACTCGGATGCGCAGCAAATGCAGACCAAACGAGCGCATTGGGACCTCCTTGAAGAGGAACTCGGGAGCGGTTCGTTTGTGGTGGGAGTGTGATCCGACCTTGAACCGCCCAAACTTTGTGTACTCCGCAAGTCAGAGCTTAACGGCTCCTGTAGTCAGGTGTGCTTTGCAATCTGCGATGCCGCAGAGCAGAAAACTGTAGCAGCTTGCAGTGTTTCTCTTTTTTTGGCAGTTTGCAGATATGGATATCTGTATCAGCTTTTTATTTGCCTGATACCCGATAAAGTTAATGAATTAAAAAGTGCGTTACTTTGGCTCGGCTACAGCTCTGTGTCTGTCCCTCTGCTTCAGAGTCTGACTTAATGTCCCGCCCACAGCTCTGACTATCTTTTACTGGGTGTTATGTTGAAAGTTTCTAATTTATTAAATACTTGCTTAAGGCATTTAAACAAAGTTCTGTGTTGGAGTTTGTAACTTAATTTTGACTTAGAAGATTTGTATTCTCTCTATAATCGGTTCTAAATATCGGTTTCATTAACTACTACTACTACTACTACTACTACTACTAGGTATCGGCTTTGAATAACCAGTATTGGTCGATCCCTAACAACAATAGAAGGCAGTGAAGCTGTCACTCGCATCACTCGTGACTATCAGTGGGCGGCTGGATTTCATACGTACATTGATTGCAGCTATAGTGACCATGTTGGAGCTATAGAGCTTCAGCCACATCTCCTGAACGGCTCTCCAGAACTCTCCACAGCGCTCCGGACTCTTCCCGTACATCTCCATGATGTCCAGCCCGGCTGAGAACACCTTGGGCTGGTTCTGGATTGACACAACACACACAATACTTACTCAAATAAATAGATTATTTTATATATTTATATATATATATATATATATATATATATATATATATATATATATATATATATATATATATATATATATATATATATATATATATATATATATATATATATATATATATATATATAGCACTTTAACTTCCTAGTAATACACAAAGCTAAAAGTCCCACTTGTTTAATCTCTTGCACAAAGGCTCTGCTGTTTTAAATGTTGAGGTTTTACTGTACCGAGGTGATGATGAGGCCTCGGCAGCCCTTATCCATCTCCAGCTTCTCCACGCCGATGCAGAACTCTGTGAGGAAATCTAAACTGAGGCTGTTGACCGGCGGACTCTGCATGCGCATCACAGCCACACCTACAGAGAGACAGAGATGATGATCTTTTGCCTCAATACTGTCACATAAATTCCCTACAGATTCCAAAATGAAAAGAAATGCCATGAAATGGTAGAAATGATGACATGATTAACGTAAAGCCTCGGCTCTAATTGTGTTTTATAGGCAGTTAAGAAATGCATAGATGACCATTAAAGACAACAGCAATATCATGTAGTCACATGTGACATGTCCCTGTCACAGCCAAACTCAGGGACTGGCTGTCTCTTGGTAGGTTTAGGTTGTGTCCCATTCCGCATACTTCCGTCAGTACACTGCTAATGTGCACTGACCAATTACTGCTGTAGTGCCCACTTTCGATGGTTAGTATTGTCCCAAAAGGAACACCCCTAATGAACACTTACTGGAAATGATGAGTGGGATGAACGTGACAAATGCAACCCGTTCTTTTAATACATCCATGAACGCAACACATGTGAACCCGATTTTCCAGCCTGCTTTCCTGTATGCAAGTGAGGAGCATCCGGCTTGGCCCGCCGCCTCTCAAAATCTGACGGAAATCTTTTAAACTGACCAGATGATTCAACAACTGTATGGCCTATTTCTCGCTTAAAATGTTTTCAGAAACACGTTTTGGTGAACTATTTTCGTAAAATACAAGATCGTATTCCGTCCGAGCCGCCATGACAGTTTGTTTGAAATTCTCGAGCAGCCAGACCCAAGTGACGCGCTCGTCCAATCAGCTGCCAGTAAAGGGCTCCCTACCTTTTCAATTTTAAGTGGGCGGCGTTTTGAGACAAGAAACAATCTCCGTCCACGCAAGAGTTTTAATTCCAGCAGCAAAACTAAGCTCCGTTCATATTAACACATCTGACAACGCATATAACATGACCATTCACACACACTGGGTATGTGCGTGCCGGTGTAAACAGGAAGCAGATTGTCCAACATTACTCTGCTGTTCAATACCGTCAATGTATAAGTTCAAAAATATCGAAAATACTTTGGAGAAAGAACAATGGCGAAAAGTAAGAGCAGGGATTTATTAGCTTGGACCAACGTTGAGGCAGAACCGTTACTGAAAGGTATGTAAGCCTACCTAACCGATATGAATGATTGATGTGCACCGTTGTTTCCTAAAGCTCTTCGTTTAAGCCCGCCCAGACTACAAAGCAACCCTGGAGTTTTCAAACCAAAACAACAAATTTGTTTCCAAATTTCTCCATTTTAGGGGCTTGGAAATGCCTGAGTAGTGTGGACGTGAAGCGCAAACGTAGCAAAAGATATTTGTTTTTCAACCATAATGTAGTAGCGTAAAGAGAGCAGCCATGTGTTAAAGTGCTCATATGATGCTCATTTTCAGGTTCATAATTGTATTTAGAGGTTGTACCAGATTAGGTTTATGTGGTTTATTTTTTTTTAAAAAAAACATATTTTTGTTGTACTGCACATTGCTGCAGTTCCTCTTTTCACCCTGTGTGTTGAGCTCTTTGTTTTAGCTACAGAGTGAGACATCTCACGTCTGTTCCATCTTTGTTGGGAGTTGCACATGCACAGTAACTAGGTAAGGACTACTAGCCAGTCAGAAGCAGAGTAAGAGGGCATGCCACGCTAGCAGCTAGGCGAGCATTATAACATGTGTTACCAAGTGACGCACATTTGTCATGGAAGTAAAGGCTGGACTACAATAGAGCTGTTTGGAGCAGTGTTTTCTCTGTAAGATGGTAATTCCCTTTGGGGTGGACTTTGGGCTTTTTCACTTTGTAAACCTATAATGTGCCCAAATATATATATATATATATATATATATATATATATATATATATATATATATATATATATATATATAACAAAATAAAGGAAAAAGCATAATATGAGCACTTTAAAACCCCAATACAGGCTGACAGGAAAAAAAAGTGGCTCCAGCGCTTTCAACACATACAGAGATGTGTATTGAGCTTTTAGCAAAAATGTTTACCTGTGCTTTGGTCAAATTCCACATCAATCTTGGGCAAGGTGGAGTTGTTCCTCTGCTGAGCGACAAGGACAGGAGACACACAAACTCTGCCATGACTGCTGCAGGAGGACCGCTGGGAAAGAAGACCTACACGCACACGCACACACGTCTTGTCTTTGGCATGTATATGTATCAAGCTTCTAAGAATTACATCCAAGAATGCTAAAATAAAAGAAAGATTTTAATAAAAAGACACAGTAATCTTTAGGAGCAGCTCTAGGGGATATGATTACAGTAATAATATGTACTCTATGACCAGAGCAGGAAAATCCCTACATCTGCCATGTTGTTCATTCTTAAAAAAAAAAATAAAGATAATTTTACTCCATAATGTTTTTCTGCAAAAACCAATGTATTGGGTTTTTAGATATTGAAGTACATTGTATTTGTGTTAAATCTGTACTGTCTTATAGATACATAAATAGAACAGTGTTTGGAATCAGAGAAAACGGATAATTTCGTAGCACATTTGTTAGATTGGGCAGATTTAAGCCATTTATTCTGTTGCTGGCATCTTAACGCAACACAAAGTCAATTGAGAGCTTTGATTATTTTGCCCTCCGGTGTGGGCGGGACTTAAGACAGAAATAACAGAGACAGAAATAACAGACCGTAGAAATGCCGTGATTGACAAATCAGAAACGAGTATTCAACCACGCAGTGTAATAGCTTGAATAACTCTTTAACGCGTTATTTTTAAATATATAATATACATATTCAAATGAACTATAACCTGACACGCATTGATAATGAAAGTTAAGGTGCACAAGCTGACATAAACTTAGGTTTATTATGTCCGTCATGTACCCAGTGGCAGCTAAAGGTGTCCTGTGACCTTTGGTCCAGTTTCTGGAAGCTAACACAACTAACACCGCTAACAGTAACAGCCCAAAAAGCCACAGGTGAAATGGCAATTCATAATATTTAAGGCATTCTGTTAGAATGATAGGTACATACACATGCAGACATACCTGACAAGCCGCTCTTGTTCCTTAATGCAGCTCTTAATGCCATTTTGTCCTGCTCAGATTCTGGATGGAGGAGACCCTTCTTTTAAGGAGACCACACGGCTACTTCCGCCGACGACAAGAGGGGCGGGACCATGAGCTTCTTCTTTAGCTTTTGGTTGGCGGAGATTGGCCGTTTTAAAAATATTACCGCCACCTTGTGCTTCAGTATGTATGGACCTTGTTATTACATATATATAGGTTAAGACATTAAAAAAAAACTCACAGGTAACAGTAACTTCAAAAATAATTAGGTAAACTGAAATAACAAACACAATTAGTTCCTACTGACATTAAATGACATAAAAGATATATTTTGATGTCCTATAAGACAGATGGTTTATCTGACAAGGTTACCAATGGACTAAAACCTTGTGA
Organism: Zingel zingel; assembly: GCA_023566125.1. Classification (NCBI taxonomy): domain Eukaryota; kingdom Metazoa; phylum Chordata; class Actinopteri; order Perciformes; family Percidae; genus Zingel; species Zingel zingel. Next base: position 26,454,664 of record CM042325.1, read on the forward strand.
AAGGCTCATACTCCCAAGGTGTTCCACAGAGCGGCACAGGAGATCAGGGCTGTAGTCAAGTCCACCTTTGTCGAGTCCAAGGCAAGTCCAAGACCAGGACTAGTCGAGACCGAGTCAAGACCGAGTCAAGACCGAGTCCAAAAAGGTTTGAGTCCAAGTCAAGACCGAGTCCAAATGAGAGACAGTCAAGACCGAGAAAGAAAGTATCAAATTAAGCCACATTATTTACTTTAAGTATAACAATTTTACTTAAGCCTAAGTCACATAAGGCAGAAGTGCAACTTTATATTAGATGTTGAGTCTTTTTATTCTAGTGTAACAAGAACATCCTGGACTTCCGATGGAAAATGTAACAAATAACAATCAACACAGGTGTCACTAAAAAACGGACATGTTCACATTCTTGAACTGAAAAAAAGCATATAGTGCTGGAAAATCAAATACCAAGTAGTATCAATCGGAGACGATTGAAAAATATCTCGAGTCCGGACTCAGGCCGAGTCCGAGTCCAGACTCAAGTACTACAGCCCTGCAGGTCATTCCTGCCGGGGGCCATCAAACTTCTTAGAGAGGCGTTATACAGTTTTGGCAATTTCTTCACTTTTTGCTCGCAGGTTTCTCTATAGAGCTCCCCCTACAGCTTCGGAATAGATATTTGGCAGCTCCTATGTTTACTTGTGTCTGACTCCTCTCTCGGTCAGTCTGCCGTTTCCTCTTTCTCTGTTTCTCCGACAATGCTTCCCTAGCTTTCTGCTTCTTTTTTGCCGGCTCAGCCATGACAATAGTGTGAAAAACTCCATCACTACCTTGTTAGCCGGTTCCTGAATGGGCGTATGTGTGCAGTGCCGTGAAGCAATTCGTTACATCGTGAGACCTGATATCACGCGATACTTCCTGACGCTGAGGCCGGTGGCTCACCGGCCCAAAGTTGCAAGGGTGGTTTTTCCGCTCACAGGCGCTAGGGGGAAGCGAGACGACCACCATTCAACCCGAAAAAAAGTCATTTAACCATTCCAATGACTCCGAAGCTGTTCAGTTAAGGTAAATTAAGCTTAAAAAAAAACTGCATAGTTCCCCTTTAACTCATTCCACCAATTGCACATACTATATATTTTTTGCACATTCTGCACTCAATCCATTCACATTCTTTTTTTTCTCATGTTAAACAGCTATTTTGTATATATTTTTTTCTGTATTTATTGTTTTTTTCATATTAATGTTCAAATGTTTGTTTGTCTATGTATGCACCAACCACCATTATTCCTTGTAAGTACTTACTTGGCAATAAACCATTTTCTGATTCTAATTTCTGATTCTGTCACAGAATGGACATCAGTGGAGTGGGAGGCTGCTGTGGTCCTTCTGGACTCACTAACTGTAACTGGACTCACAATTACATTATCTGTAACTCTGGTAAAGTGCAATCTATCTTTTGTACGTATAATTTATAATAACCTCCCTTTTGCACACTCAATGCACATCCAATCTGCACACTATGCATGCATGCTTGTTTTTGATCACTTTTTACTTTTAACTCTTATAATATATTAATATATTAAATTATAGTTGTGACATCACAACCGTACAGAAGTCCTGATGGCCCGTTTAAAGGCACAGTTTCTGAATACGGACTGTTGGCTTTTCTCTGTGGATTATACTGTATATAATTAAAAAAAAAAGACTAAATATGGAACCTTTAAATTATAACTCGATTATCAGCATCTTATGTTTATATCAGACTGAATACTATACATAATATAACACTGTATATATATATATATATATATATATATATATATATATATATATATATATATATATATATATATATATATCTCCACTGTATCAAATACTTTTTTCCATAAAGCTCTGTTTTCATATGTAAGATTTTTGGATCCTCTAATGACTCATTTCAGTTGCAAATAAATGTGGTGCGTAAAGTTATATTTTTTCTCAAATGTAGTGGAATAGAAGTAAAAAGTAACACGAGAAGAAACGGTTAAGTAAAGTACCTTACATTTGTAACTTGAGTAAGTAACCTACTAGTTACATTCCACTGGTGTTAAAAAAAGCAGTAGAACTGACAGTAGAACTAGAACAGTGTATGTTCTGTTCTGTCTGATTGTGACACATCATCACCATGGAACACTGAATGTATCTACAGGAAGACAGAATTCCAGTCTCATTCCCACACAAACCATTGGAAAGGTAAGACACACTTTACAGCTGATTTTTACTTGACTTTTTTATGTTTTGTAGAACTGTATTGTGTTGGGGAAGAAGCAGGGTGATTGTAGTAAACTAAAACTAAAACGAAAAAAGAGAGGAAAAACATTTATCCCCAAACAAATTAGTGACAGGTTAATAAACAAATCAAAATTAAATAAAAATGAACGCAGTTTTAGTATTTTAGTATTTTATGAACTGACTAGACATGAGATGGCGCTGTGCCGCAATTGCTTTAAATCGGACACTAAAGTAACAAAAAGATTTACTTAAAGATATCCTCGAGGCCATTCCTATTCAGTTATCCAACCGTGTATTTTACATGTATGTGTACATACTTCTGAGACATTATACGCTAACAAAAGCTACTGTAAAACTAAAAACTTAATATATGAAAACTAAAACTTCTTTCAGAATAACTCAAAATGAAGTAAAACTAGTAAACACACTCTAAAAATAACTAACACTAAATTAAAATGAAAAGTCCAAACTCAAGACAAAGCTTGTTATTCCACTCACATCTCTGCTCCGTTACGCTAACAATACACGCCAGGTCTATTTTTGATGGAGCTGTGGGGCGTATAACTGTGAGTTGAAAGGCTCAGCTCGTTTCGGGCAGGCAAAACATTTTGCCTCTGAAGCTCCCGGTGTGGTATGACCAAGGGGGTAAGCTTCGCTTCAGAACTCGAACCTCCTATGGCGCCATTTTGATGCTACCAAACGATCACCTGATGTTAGCATTCCATTGACTGCCATTCATTTTGACGTCACTTTGACAGCGACTAACTTTACATCTGAAGTGTTTAAAGACTTTTTTTTCCCATTGTTTATTTCTAAAGAAACACAACAATGTATAAAAGACTCCATTACTTTGTATCTCACGTTATGGCTCCGTAGCAGACGTTTTTATAAAAATAGGCTAACGATTGTGTCATAACCATGTGACTTACTGTCGCACAGTAGAGGAATTACCGTATAGTACAGGAGAAGCTCGCAGGCAGTTTCGACTTACATTAGCTGTTTAAGTTTAATTACTAATGTTAACTAGCATTTTAGTTAGCATTAATTAGCCTGTGTCCATGTTATCTCCTTACATATACAACTTTCAGACAGGTTGCTCACGTCACATCTACGTCGTCTCTCTCAGTTGGAGGCTGCGCAGTAACGCTCAGCACGCACCGGAAAAGTGCTTCTAATATCCTTCACTGGTCTCCGTCCAGAGCAATTGTATCTGTTGGTCCATTATATACTGTCTATGGGTATGACGCATGGCGGGGTGGCGGGGGAACGGAACAAAACCTGCATACGCGCCTGGTGGAATTTTGGGCTTACGGGTGCGATCTAGCATCTACATCTGCCTTTGATCTGACACGTATGATCTAGTTCAGTGGTTCCCAACCTGGGGTCCGGGGACCCCTCAGGGGGGCGGCAAAGATCACAGGCGCAAGTCTTTATCTGGTTTGAGGTTGAGGTAAAAAAAATGTGCACATGTTAAACAAATTATGTTAATACACTAGAATATATCATATATACAAAAGTCTGTATAAAAACTATATATTTTTGTTCTCGCTTAAAATTGTAGGCAGGCTACTTAGTAGGCCAAACCTCCGGGACCTCTTAACATGTGGCCCTCGCTGTCATCAGGTGAGCTGCTAGCTGCTATCATCCTCGTTTTTCCTGCTGCCACAGCATCACTATTTTACGAATGAAACATAGCGGAGAAACGTAAAAGTGCTGATAACTCTTCTGTATCAAAAAAGAAAGTAAGGCTCTATCTCGAGAGTTACCTTAACTTCGGTTTTGGAGGGGGTGCTCAGCTTTTCTTTGACATAAGTAGGGGGGGCACCAAGGAAAAAAGGTTGGGAACCACTGATCTAGTTAGCAACATAAGATCACCATTGTGTTACCTTCGTCGGCGATTGACAGCAACATACAACATAATAAAGGATTATCTAATTTTGCATTGCTCTCCATTTTCAGTTTGGATTTGACTGAGCATTTTACAAGACCATGTTGAGGAAGAAGATGGAGCTAAAAACACAAGGCTTCACTATGAAGGCCACTATGAAGAACTACGTGGTGATGGGTCCCCCGGCTGCAGGGGCTTTTCGGGAGCGCCCTTTCAAACCAACTACCTTTCGCAAGTTCTACGACCGCGGATTGTTCCCGACGGCACTGAAGCATGACGCCAAAGGCAACCGCATTAAATGGCAGGTGGAGATCGAGACGCTGGACTACCACCACTACCTGCCTCTGTTCTTTGATGGCTTACGGGAGACTGTTTATCCCTACGAGTTCTTTGCCCGCCAGGGAACACATGACATGCTGGAGCACGGAGGCCCCAAGATCCGCCCCGTCATTCCCCAGCTCATCATGCCGATCAAGAATGCCCTGAACACGAGGAACCGTCAGGTGATCTGCACCACCCTGAAAGTTCTGCAGCATCTGGTGCTGTCTGGAGACATGGTAGGAGAGGCTCTGGTGCCCTACTACAGACAGATCCTCCCCATTTGTAACATCTTCAAGAACATGAACATCAACTCTGGAGATGGCATCGAATACGGCCAGCAGAATAGAGTGAACATTGGTGACCTGATCAAGGAAACTCTGGAGCTGTTTGAGCTTCACGGAGGAGAGCATGCCTACATAAACATAAAGTACATGGTGCCTACCTACGAGTTAATGAGTTCTATCCTGCCAATGGCCACACTGTACTCCAGGCAGGAAGTGGCAAAGAGCAATTCCCTGAATCAGTTTTCCAGAGCAGAGGATAAACCCCTGAAAGCCAGATTCAGAAAGCAGCAGGCAGCGACAAAACACAATGAGCCTGATGAATCCTTGCCAAGATTGGGCACTGGGCAGATGACCCTCCTTCCAGCCATTTCCACAGAGGAAGCATCTGCGGGACAAAACCAGGAGCGCAACAAGCTGCTGCCTAGGAGGCCTTAAATGGCCAAACTACAGCATTCCTGGTCCACACCCCACTCTTCTACTGTCCCTCGTTCTTTCTCTCTTTTCTCTCCCTCTTCATTTAAATGCCTTCTCATTCTTATCTATTCCCCTTTTCTGAGCACCACCACTGGTGAGCATTGATGCCTCACAGACAGGTTCTGGTTGGTTCAGACCTTTCTGTGTGTTGTTCATGTTCTCTCCATGTTTGGGTTTACCCCAGGTTTTCCTCTCACACTTTAGAATTATTCGGTTAGGTTAATAGGCAAAAAAATAAAACCCAAAAATAAAAATAAAAAAACACAATATGATGCGTTGGACTTTTTATTTAGCACTGCACAAACAGGCTGTATTAAATCACACACATATATATATATACAGTGAGGAAAATAAGTATTTGAACACCCTGCTATTTTGCAAGTTCTCCCGCTTGGAAATCATGGAGGGGTCTGAAATTGTCATCGTAGGTGCATGTCCACTGTGAGAGACATAATCTAAAAAAAAAAATCCAGAAATCACAATGTATGATTTTTTAACTATTTATTTGTATGACACAGCTGCAAATAAGTATTTGAACACCTGTCTATCAGCTAGAATTCTGACCCTCAAAGACCTGTTAGACTGCCTTTAAAATGTCCACCTCCACTCCATTTATTATCCTAAATTAGATGCACTTGTTTGAGGTCGTTAGCTGCATAAAGACACCTGTCCACCCCATACAATCAGTAAGAATCCAACTACTAACATGGCCAAGACCAAAGAGCTGTCCAAAGACACTAGAGTCAAAATTGTACACCTCCACAAGGCTGGAAAGGGCTACGGGGAAATTGCCAAGCAGCTTGGTGAAAAAAGGTCCACTGTTGGAGCAATCATTAGAAAATGGAAGAAGCTAAACATGACTGTCAATCTCCCTCGGACTGGGGCTCCATGCAAGATCTCACCTCGTGGGGTCTCAATGATCCTAAGAAAGGTGAGAAATCAGCCCAGGACTACACGGGAGGAGCTGGTCAATGACCTGAAAAGAGCTGGGACCACTGTTTCCAAGGTTACTGTTGGTAATACACTAAGACGTCACGGTTTGAAATCATGCATGGCACGGAAGGTTCCCCTGCTTAAACCAGCACATGTCAAGGCCCGTCTTAAGTTTGCCAATGACCATTTGGATGATCCAGAGGAGTCATGGGAGAAAGTCATGTGGTCAGATGAGACCAAAATAGAACTTTTTGGTCATAATTCCACTAACCGTGTTTGGAGGAAGAAGAATGATGAGTACCATCCCAAGAACACCATCCCTACTGTGAAGCATGGGGGTGGTAGCATCATGCTTTGGGGGTGTTTTTCTGCACATGGGACAGGGCGACTGCACTGTATTAAGGAGAGGATGACCGGGGCCATGTATTGCGAGATTTTGGGGAACAACCTCCTTCCCTCAGTTAGAGCATTGAAGATGGGTCGAGGCTGGGTCTTCCAACATGACAATGACCTGAAGCACACAGCCAGGATAACCAAGGAGTAGCTCTGTAAGAAGCATATCAAGGTTCTGGCGTGGCCTAGCCAGTCTCCAGACCTAAACCCAATAGAGAATCTTTGGAGGGAGCTCAAACTCCGTGTTTCTCAGCGACAGCCCAGAAACCTGACTGATCTAGAGAAGATCTGTGTGGAGGAGTGGGCCAAACTCCCTCCTGCAGTGTGTGCAAACCTGGTGAAAAACTACAGGAAATGTTTGACCTCTGTAATTGCAAACAAAGGCTACTGTACCAAATATTAACATTGATTTTCTCAGGTGTTCAAATACTTATTTGCAGCTGTATCATACAAATAAATAGTTAAAAAATCATACATTGTGATTTCTGGATTTTTGTTTTTAGATTATGTCTCTCACAGTGGACATGCACCTACGATGACAATTTCAGACCCCTCCATGATTTCCAAGTGGGAGAACCTGCAAAATAGCAGGGTGTTCAAATACTTATTTTCCTCACTGTATATATATATATATATATATATATATATATATATATATATATATATATATATACTTTTTTTTCTTCAGATTAATATTTGGGCTTTTTCTACCTTTATTTTTTAACAGGGCAGCTAGGTGAGAAAGGGTAGAGAGAGGGCGACGACATGCAGGAAATCGTCAAATGTCAAACTCAAACCCTGGACCTCTGCGTCGAGGCATAAACCTCTCAGTATATGTGCACCTGCTATACCACTGACACAACCCAGCCACACATATATATACTTTTTAGTGCATAGAATACTTACCTTAATAGTAATTTTTGGTATGATTGTATGAACCATGCTTTAATGTTAAACATACATACATGCGGCACAGTGAATCATTAACTGTATCTGTGGATACCTTCGTGACTACCTTACCTATAGGCCAGTAAGTCTATAATCAATGGTTTTTGATTTTTTTTTCCACAAATGGACTGGTTTATGTTTGCTAATACTATGTTGGATTCATGTTAAGATTTTTAGTTTTAAAAAAAAAAAACGTTCAAAAACAACAATTTGGTGGCCCCCCTGCAGTAACTCTGAGGACCCCCTGTTGAAGATCTCTGACTTATCACATATGTCAACCACAGTTTTATCAAATTTATAAGATTTTTGCCTTCATGGTGTCGTATATGATTAAATGTTGTATTAAGGAACTGAGATTTTCAGAATTATTTTTTTTACTAAAAACATTCATAAGCTGTCTATCACTGTCAGAAGATAGCAATTTCAGTGTATAAAAAAAAATCCACAAATCATGTCACAAATCATCACTTATCTAAACTGTGTTTCTATTCCGCTTTGATTCAATCCTGCAGCCATCTAAAGTCAGCTGGACAGATAATGAGTAGAACATAAGTCGGTCTGCGGCACATTTTCTATTGTTTTTACTTAATACTAATGACAAGTTGAAGGAGCCGATGGGATTACATGACTGCAATTGAATGATTGATGCTGCAGCATTAGGTTTATGATTTAACAGGAACTGATCTGTTTCTATTTTAATCAATGCAGTCCACACAGGCTGTGCAGAATCGTGGAGCCTCTCAATAGTTCCTGGAAGCAGCACTGTGTTCACTGCCACAGATGCAGCATCAGATTTATGCATCTTGACCGCATTCACCATAATTATGTTTACCTCCGCATTTTGCACTTTTTTGCTTTCCTTTACATTGTCCTGCAGTGTGTCCCATTCTTTGACATTTGAAACATAGCAATGGTGCTGGGATAAACTCTCTGACATCATAACTCAAATATCCCATTCTTACTCTCTTGAGAATAACCAGAGGCGGTGCTAGGGAGGAGCTAGGGGGTGCTGTAGCTACCCCTAGGATTGCCATAGCACCCCCTTAGCACCCCCAAGAAATTGCTGTGGTTGATTTATAAATAAATAAAAAATCGTTAATGTGTAAATAGTATAATTTATATTTGAAAAATGAATAAATACATTAGTAAAACAAACCGATTATTTTTAGGCTAAAAAACACAGGTGATCGTATTCGGCCAAAGGGTGCAGCACACATTGAACTTTTGACCTTACTACCGCAGTAACGTATTCACAAAGAAGAAGAAGAGCTCAATATTTGGAGCCGTTAGGATTAGAGAAGTGAGTCTAATGCTAGCAATGGATAGTTTTTTACTCCCTAAACGTCAAGGTGTGGAGACTTTATCAAAATCTGTAAATGAGACTGAGAGATATGGTGAACTTGTCACCAACCGGGACGAAGAAAAGCAGCCGGAGGAAGATGATCTGACCACGGCTGTGATTGCTGCTGAGGATGCTTATAACGTCACCCTGCTGTACATGACATTAGACCAGGGGATTGCACAGCCAGGCCACAGTGGGTGAGTCAGCTGATAGGGGTCCATGCAAGAACTTTACTCTTATCGCTGTCTGGTAGAAGAACATTACAGTGAACATGTGTTTTACAGAAATGTGAATAAATGGATCCCCGAATCTAAAGTTATACAGCGCACTGGACATCGGTTTATTTTTAGCCCAGAAAACGTGTTCGCCCTCAGTGGCTTATTTAGTTTATTATTATATATTATTAAGTCACTACAGATATGACTACATTATTTTGACCATACGTGCAAGTGTGAAAACTGTGTGAGGATACATGCGCGTGTGTGTGTATGTGTGTGCTTGGCTATGGGTGGTGTATTTGGCCTGCTGCATTAATCTTCTGAGCCACTGTATGAGAGCTGCAGTAATGATTGCGTGAACCCGGCTTGTTGGCTGGTATTTGAAATATGTTTGGTGGGCTAATCAGAGTTCTATGGTGCTGTTGTATCGGCAACTTTAAATCAATCTCTCTTGTTCGCTCGCTTAGTAAACCGCGGCGGAGGTGGGTGGGCATCTGCGCGAGTATGTGTAACGTTAGCCTATTTGTGTCAAAGGAAACTGTGAAGAAATAATAAAAGTTAACATGTGCCTAAGTTCACAACAAAACAAGTCACACCAAGACCCTGAGTAAACAATCATGTATAATGACTTTCTATATCATAATACTATGAACAATTAGTAATAATGACTTTCTGGATTATATGATCAATCAGTTTTAATAACTTTCTTTCTATGTAATGGAATGTTTCAAATTGACTTCAGTGTACTCATAGTGCAGATAAAGGGTTAATACAGCACAGAAGGAGATCATCCAATGAGAATTTTCAGAAACTGTTGCTAGGGTGTCTGATGGGAGGGTTTAATTTCAAGCACAGCCCTGTATGGAAAGTTACAAGAGATGACGCCATCTGAACTATCGAACTCAGCTATCCTTGTGCCGAACTCTCTGTGCCCCCAAGGCCCTACAGTCTGGAAATTGCCAGCCCTTTGTCTAGAGAGAGAATGTGCGCCTGGAAGAGGTGCGAAGATCAGGGATGCTTCCAGGAGAGTCCCTCCCCTCAGGAGACGTCTGGAAAAGCCAGTGGACGCACAAAACAGACCGACACTTGCGGGGACCAATAAGAGAAGAACACGCCGGAGTAGAATAGTATTTAAACTGTTTAGACAAAGGGCTCAGGGCCCTTTGTGGAGTTTTCAGAACGAAGCAAACTGTTGCCCACAGCTGTGTATTCCTGTACCCTTTTTCTGCCTTATTGCTTGGAAATAAATCTTGAACAGAAGGAGAGAAGTTGTGGACGTTTTATCTGAAGTTGGAGTGACTTTTTACCTTCTTCTCAATAAACGAACACGCTGACAAAACTCAAAATTTCAGCGCACCCTCACTGAAACGTCCAGCAACCCCAAAGCACCAGCAAAAGAACATCTCTGGCGCCGCCACTGGGAATAACATTTTCAAACTCAAGGGCTACTGATAGGCTATCAGCTTCCACACACTTTCTTTGCATTTGTAGTCTTTTATCAGCTTTCCCTGATAGACTGTAAAAATAATGGACAGGGTAGCTACGTCTGAAAAGTGAAGCCAATGCGGAAGTGCCTTAAGCCTAACTGAGGGCAGACTGGACACTACAGTGAATCACTACTGTCTCTCGAGGTACAAGTGGTATTACAAAACAGGACTGGTCAAGGCTAGCTGGTTAGCATGCTCATTTCAGTAGATCTCTGCAACACAATACAGATTTTTTATTATTACAATACAGAACGCTGCCCTCCCCACCCTGGACAGCACTTGTTCAACTTCCTGCCCTCTGGCAGGCGATACAGGTGCCTAAAGAGCCGGACAAACAGACTCAAAAACGTCCCCGTGGCCATTAGAACTCTTAATTCCTGTAAATAACCAAACCTTACACACATTAAAAATCTTTTACATGTGAATTGCACTTTGCTATTTCATCTGATCACTGGTATTTATTTAAATATTATGCCCTGAATGTATGTGAAATTTTTGCTTTTATTTTTAACTGTTTTGCACTTTCTATTAACTGTCTTTCACTGAACAGAAGAGCTCTCAGAATTTCGTTGTATGATTCCATGTACAATGACAATAGTGGATATCTTTCTATACTGTAGACGTATTTGACATACCGTCAAAACTGTTTTACATTCTGTTGATAATGTTAGTTACTGTTTTAAACTAAACATCTGGCCTTATCTTACATATTGCACCTTTAAGTGTACAGGATAGTGCAGGCAGTAAAATATGAGATGGAGATGGAGAGGAAGAGAGAGAGAGAGAGAGAGAGAGAGAGAGAGAGAGAGAGAGAGAGAGAGAGAGAGAGCGAGAGAGAGAGAGAGAGAGAGAGAGAGAGAGAGAGAGAGAGAGAGAGAGGGGATAAGATGGGAGAGTGAGTGAGGGGAGAGATAGATGTGTGTATGTGTGTGTGTGTGTGTGTGTGTGTGTATGTGTGTGTGTGTGTGTGTGTGTGTGTGTGTGTGTGTGTGTGTGTGTGTGTGTGTAAGTCCGGCCAAAGCACAAGTGTGTGATCACAGCAGAGAGATACACCAGGCACTGAAGCTCCTCTCAATTAGTGAGTACATTATTTTCCCTACGTCTAAGTTTGCATGTGTTGTCTGTGAATACAATTGTTTATAGCTGCATACAGTTTTAGGTTTAGATTGTTTAGTGGGTGGGTGCAAAAATGTTGACTTAAATTGATGAATGAGTTTCTGATGCTCAGCTCGCTTCAACAGGAGATGTTGCACAATGCACTCAATGTACCTTTCCAGTATTGGACATCTTGTATTATCTGATTTTTAGTTTTTGTTTTCTCTTGGTTTAAGTGATAGAAATTAACAAAAGTAGTTCGGAATTAAATAGCATTTAAATATTTGATATATGGCCCTTAACTGTGTTGATATTAAAGATGTGTTACATATCCGTGCAGCAGTTTTAAAAAAAAAAAATTTCAGGGATTTGGAACTAATACGTAGAGTATACAGTATTACATGCATTTGTATGTTTGATTTCTTGCAAATGCGCGCATGTTTTTGTCTTTTTGTTCTGGCTAGACAGCACTTTTTCACCCCGACCATCCCCGTCAGTGTTAGCTGTGATTGAGCGCCATAGGAAATCCATTGCTGTGCGTCACCTCTGCACCCTGTAACCTGGGGGACACACAGCTCTCCCCCTGCTGATTTCTTCGCTTTTATTTCTTCCGTCTAACCCCACCCTGCGTCATCATGGATCTCACGGATTTGAGAGACATGGGCAGTGGCTGTGAAGATGAAAACTGTGGCCTCGCATCTGGATTCCTGGAGGACTGCTTGAACCAAGAGTGCCAGTGGGAGGAACCGATGTTTGGATTGATTGAGTTAGGTGGGTAAAAAAACAATAGTAAAAAAAAGTATTGTACTATTGCATAATGTTTAATGGAAGTTTAAAGCTGCACCAGGCAAGATTTTAGAAATAAAATAAAAAAAATCACAAAGTGGGGCTGCAACTGATGTAGTGTCCCCTTTGACTTTGATCTTGTTTGAGCGAAGGGAATATTGATTTCTGGACAGTACAATTCAAAACCCCACAACTAGATTGTTTTCCTCTTTCGTTTGAAATTAAAGGAATAGTTTAACATTTTGGGAACAATGCTTATTTGCTTTCTTGCCTAGAATTACATGAGGAGATCGAAACAACCAGGGCTCTGTCGGAAAACAGTGGTTGTGTTGTTTGTTGTTGTATTTTGCCTTTGTTTGATAGTCAGCATAGAGATAGTCAGGAAATATGGGGCGAGAGAGGGGTATAAAGGGTTCGGCACTTAACCCTGCATAAAAACCACAACATGTTGTTTATGAACTTCGTTTGTTGGAGATATAACATGTTAATGACTGAACTTCAGTGGCTGCCATGGATTTTTTTCTTTTACTCTTTGACGGAGCCAGGCAAGCGTATTTCCCAAAAATGTCAAACTATTCCTTTAAATTAACAAAACAGACTAGCTGTTCTAGTGTAATTCTAAGTGCACGGTGCAGTAAAATTCTAAAAAGAAATGTTTTTTTTCAGTTTCATGGCTGACAATGTGTACAGTTATTAAATACAAAGTGATTCTGATAAAACATACCCCATATTTCATATTCTAGTGTGTGTGACTGTCATTTACATTCCACTGATGCTCTTCGGCCTTCTGGGAAATATACTAACAATTCTGGTGGTTTGGCTCCGACCTCACATGAGAAGTTCAACCTACCTCTACCTGAGCAGCATGGCTGTCAGCGATCTGTTGATACTCCTACTGCTGCCTCTGGATCTGTATAAGGTACACACGCACGCACGCATGCACGCACACACGCACCCACACGCACACACGCACACGCACACACACACACGCACACGCACACGCACACGCACACACACACACACACACACACACACACACACACACACACACACACACACACACACACACACACACACACAATTGTGTTCTAATAGTGATTTAAACAAGCCCTTGTGTCTTCCCCTCAGGGGAATCCCTGCTGGCAAATGAAGTTTTCTCCTATTACACGTTAAGCGTTGTGTCATAACCAGAGTGGTCTTAGATCATTTTCATGTAATTTCCTCTGCACAATCGCAATGGAGAATCACATGATATGATTGAGTGAATAAACAATATTCTATGGTTAAAAAATGATTGTTCTTTAATTCTTCTTTCTGCACCGTTTTCTTGACCGAACCAATCGATAGTGAGTGATTCATTCACCCTTAACATCATTTTCAGTTGAGATAGAAGCTGTGGTAGCAGTTGCCTGGTGCAATTGACACATATGAGTAATTCTGTAAGTTATTCTGTACAGCTGCGTCAAACTCATACATGCTTGTCGCCATTTTTGTAGTTATTTTTCTGGCTCTGGCAAAGGAAATTAACTTCCTTGTTCCTATTCCCCTCACACAAAAGCTCTGATTGTTCTTCTAAATTCTGAAACTGCTGTCAATGAGCAGCAGACCGCTGTGTTGTCATGATAGTGTAGCAGCTAATTACTTTTTTGTAAGTGGAAAGAAATACCAAAATTTGCACAAATACTCCTTGGGGATTTTTTTTGGGGATAAAATCCCATTAGCCACGCAAAAATCAAGATGGCTGCCATTTTAAAATTGATGTGGCTAATGGGATTTTTAGTACAGAAAAATACACATCTACAACGTGAGACAGGTGTATTAGAGGGAGACAAGCAGCTCAACATTTGCAGACAGTGTGCGGGAGTGTCTTTGCACCTAATGGGATTTTTAAAAATGACCAAAAGACATACACACTCAAATTTTGGTACTTATTTCTGGATTTCAAAATATTTGTTTTGCTTATCTGCTGTACTATGAAGTGGAATAAAAGTGAAAAAATGTCTGTTCCAGCTGTGGAGGCCCAGACCCTGGCCCTTAGGAGACCTAGCCTGTAAGCTGACTATGTTCCTCTCAGAGTGCTGCACCTTCTGCACCATCCTCCATATCACCTTCCTCTCCCTGGAGAGGTACCTGGCCGTCTGCTGGCCAATCACAGCCAAGACCCTGGTGACGCGCCGCAGAACGAGGGCTCTCATTGGCTGCCTGTGGCTGGGCGCGGCCGTCAGCGCAGCACCGGTGTTGCTCATGGTCGGAGTGGAGGACGTTGGGGGAGAGGAGCTGGGGCTCGGCGGATGGAGGGAGGACGGAGGGTGGACAGGCGGGGAAGGAGAACAGGGAGGACTGGTGACAGGTGGAGGGGAAAGAGGAAGTGGACATGTGACCTCAAAGGATGGAGGATTAGAAAGTATAAAGTTGGGAGAAAAAGAGAAAAAGGGGTGGGATGAAAGGGTTGGGGAGTTAAAATGGTTTGGAGGGAAAGGAGAGAGAGAAGTGGGAGTGGAAGAAGGAGATGAGGGGAAACAAGGAGATGGAGGAAAAATGAAACAAGCAGATGAGGGAGGAGGTGAAGAGGAAGAGGAAGGAGGGATGGAAGTTGGGGGAGAGCGGCAAAATAAAATGAAAGAAGATGAGGGAGGAGGAAGGGAGAAAGGCATCGATGGAGGAGAGATCGACAAGAGAGAGTGCCGCTGCACACACTATGCCGTCTCCTCCGGCCTGCTGTCGGCCATGATGATTCTCTCCAACTTGTACTTCCTGGTACCCCTCTGCATTCTGGGACTGGTCTACAGCCTGATTGGACGGACACTGTGCCTCCGTCCACAAAGCAGCCGCAGAGACCAGAGTCACCGACACACTGTCAAAATGCTGGGTGAGAAACATGCAGTCACCAACACACACCTTTAGGTATTTGTTACAGTGTAACAAGAACACACAGGAAACAGTGCTATATATATTTACACGGAGCACAAGCTTTGACTCAACTAAAGAAGACTTACATTTACAACATCTTAATCAGAAAAGCAAACACGCTTCATCCAACAGCTCATTATAGCTTTCTGTCTATTTTGTCAAGCCCAAGCAGAAGGATCCTTTAGTAACATCAAATTTGACACGTTTTCTCAACTTTTTAACTACCCAATTTTAATTACCCCAGATAACATGGATGATTCCATACAATGCTCTTCGGCAAGTACAATTAATGACTGGATCGTTACTTTGAATTTTGGGTGTTTTATTCAGTTTTATAGCAATTGAAGAAAAAAAAATTGAAATGGTTTAAAAAAAGTATTGTTGGAAATTCTTTATTAGGAGTAACGTAATAATTAAATCATAATTAGACACAATAGTTAACAAAACAAAAACAGACGCAAAAAAAGACATTAAAAAAAATCATAATCAGTCAGTGATAATCTAGTTTGAGACAGAGCAAGAATGAAACTGGATATTAGTAATAATATTAGAAGAGGTGTTGTCATGGTGTTGTGGAGGGTTATGGACAGGTACAGTTAGTACTGTAATAGGAAGACAGGGCATTTTTAAAGGAGTGGAGAGATCTGAGGGGGCGTTAAACCTAAAGGCTTTTCTAGCTGTAGCAAAAGATACAGCAGGGACAGGAAAAAAAAGTTGTGTAGAGTGTCTTAAATGGTAGTTAGAGGAAAACGGTACCATAAGCTGTTTTAGATAACTAGGGTAATTAAAATGTATACATACATACATACTTATAAATAAAACACAGGACTTTCACCCAGGAGACCGGGGTTCACGTCCCGCTTGTCACGCTTGCTATAGTCGTTTTTTTTCTTTAACCGACCTGTTCTTACCGCGTGTAACGGAACCGTACGCCCACCCACGACCCTTTCCTAAACCCAACCGTCCTGTAATTCCCGCGTGTCACGGAACCGTAAGCCCAACCACGACCTTTTCCTTAACATAACTGCGTCAAAAGGGACGGCAATAGTCCCGACCAAGCGCATTTACTTAAAGCGCTAAAGGGACGGCAATAGTCCCGATCAAGCGTGTTTACTTAAAGCGCTAAAGGCGACTTTTAGCGTCAATAAGAACAACAAAGGCACCTGACCAAGCGTCCATATTTTACGAGATGGGTGTGAGAACCTGTTGTAATGTGAGACTTGGTTTCATTAAGTCGTAATTTATTTCTTATAAGCCAGTGTTGTAGGCTATCGAAGTCAGACTGCAGAGCTGATTCTATCTGTAATAAAGTAGTTTTGGAAGTGTATAATACTGTATCATCTGCATAAAGCTGAACACAACATTCAGAGCAAATTGATGGAAGGTCATTAACAAAAATAGAAAAGAGAAGTGGTCCAAGAGTTGAACCTTGGGGGTCACCTCGTTGCTGAATTAATATATCAGATTTGCCTCCTTGTATCATAACACATTATTTTCTGTTATGGAGATAAGAATTGAACCAGAATAGTGCATTGCGTGACAGATCAGCAGAGAACAGTTTAACTAAGAGCAAGTAGTGATCAACTAAGTTGAACACTTTTGTCAAATCAATAAAAAGTGCACCAGTTAGTTGACTGCTATTAGATGTGGAGAAAATATAATTTGTAAGCTTTAATAGTGCAGTAGTTGTGGAGTGATTTGATTCCAATTCTGAGTAAACTTTCCAGTCTGTGATTATCCATCAACATACATTCCTTTAATGTTAGTCTAATTAAGTAAATAATTACTGTTTTTTTAACTAAAAAAGTAGGTATAATTTTCTATAAATGAGGTTTATTGACCAAAAATTTGAAAAAATAAAACCAATGTTAATAACTTGATGTTAATGGTGTTTATACACAGTAGTAAAAAAAACCTGTTGAAAACGTAAAAAAAAAAAAAGCATCAAAAGTGTCCAAAAAAGGAACAGAAACGTCAGAAAAAGTGTTAAAAACATTGTAAAAAAGCATCAATAAAAGTGTTGATTTTGACGGAAGACTAAATAAGGGTTAAACAAAAGAAACCTTGGACTTGGATTAAGATTTACATTTAAATAAACATTATTGCTGAATTGCATTAACTCTCATTTTTCATTAAATAAAATGGTTGTCATATTATGCTTTTCTGCTTTAAGGGCCTACTGCTTCTGTAATAGTTACGACAATGCAAATATGCTAAAGCGCATGTAAAAAGGGGTAGCAGATATCAGACCTAACTTAATACGCTTCATTTAGTAGAGCACATGTAGTTTTTAAAAATTAGATCAAATGAGAGGGCAATAAAAACATCACCATATTACTGAATGCTGTTTTGACCTATTACATTGTAATGTTGATAGATTCATTTAGACTTAATGTTTTGCAGTTCCAGACAGATTTTTAAATTTTTTATGGCCAAAATGTCTGTTTTGATAGTAAAGCTGAGCCCTGAGGTAGCCTATTAAAGTTTTTCAATACTTTTAACAACTTTCCTAAACGCTTAACGCACCAACACACCTACAACACACGATTGGCAAAACAGTTAATTTCATGCTCAAAATCACACATTGTAAACTAAACTCCAACACTGATTTTCAAAATACAATAATTCACTAACACAATACACTGTGTTTACCAAAACAATGCAATCATGTGTCTAAGTCAAATAATTCTTCCAAAACACCAACACATGTTCTCTCCCAACAGGGACATTTAGTCAATCATAGAACAATGTCATATGAGGAATTAAAGAAAGTGCATTATTTTAAATGTGTCAGGTCTGCCCTTATACAATAGACAATAGTATATTGTATCGATCATAGATTGTGTTTTGGACTGCAGTTTCTCTTGAAGCCTCTCTACATTTTTGTTTTGTTGGGTTTAGTAAATGCATGCATATTTTTTTTCTTTTTTTTTAAGATTATTTTTGGGGCTTTTCTACCTTTGACAGGACAGCTAGTTGAGAAAGGGGAGAGGGAGAGGGGGAAGACATGCAGGAAATTGTCACAAGTCAGATATGCATTGAGGCATAAACCTCCAAGTATACATGCGCCTGCTCTACCACTGATCCAACCCAGCCACCGTTTTGTTTCTTTTGCTGCAGAGATTCAACACAAAAAATGAATGACCCATCTCAGAGTAGCTTTATAGAATTTGCAGTTTATGAAAAAAGGAGACAGAGACAGAATTGTCCTGGTGCTCCTCTTCCTCTCCCTCGTGAAGGTATTTTTCTTATTTTCTGTGTTCATCTACAGTATATTGTTCAAATAGGACCTCTTCCTGTATGTACTACCATGATCATGTGATTGAAAGAATCTCAACACCTGAGTGGTGTGTTTCCTAGAAGGGAATCAACTGTAATTGATCTATTTGCATAACTTCAATCAGCTGTTTCTCAATAAATGCATGTATAAAATGCAGGGGATATATTTGTGTTTCAATTTACAATATGATCAGCTGTTCACTTTGACTTTAGCCTTTAAGTTAGGTTAAGAACATGTTGTTATCTGTTCTGACATACAGTGTGAAAGCATTTGTAAATTTGGCAGTAAATATCCATTGTTTTGGTCTTGGTGGAGCTTGTGTGTAAAAGAAGTTCAAGCATTTCAAATTTGTGTTAACTGTATGCATTTTGTGTCAAAGCAACAATAAATGTGTTAATTGTATAGCCTACACAGACAGATGTTGTGCTAACTGTGTTAAAAGTTTAGGAAAGTTGTTAAAAGTATTGAAAAAAGTGCCATAGCGATCGTAAAAAAAACTGTAATGGTTCTAATGTCCTAATACTGTGTTTTTCTTCCCACCCTGCCCCTGTGTCTTCACCTCCTCCAGGAGTGATTGTCTTGGCTTTTATTCTGTGCTGGCTGCCCTTCCATGTGGGTCGGACTATTTTCTCTCTTTCTCTGGGCTCCGGTTCCGACAGACAGGAAGCATACACGGACACAACCTCACACCCAGACAATAATACTCTCTCTGATGTCAGCATAGACAGAAATATCGACATTCACACTGTAACTGAACCCATCAGCCATTCAGACTCGGACACGCACTTCAAGACTGGAAAGATGACTGCACATGCTCACACAGAAAGAGACAAAATATTTTGTGACATCTGTGCAACGACCAAAGTCCAAATCAACACACCCTCTGATGGAGACACCCATTTGGCAGACACAGAAACTGATGTAAACTACAAAAATAACACACCTAATCACACACCTGCCACCGCACACACACACGCTGTGACACCCACCGACCTGTACAATGATAACACACACAATGACACACGCTTCAACGACACGTACACACACCCTGACACACACTTGTATTTTTTATACTATCTGTCTCAATATTTCAACCTCGTATCCTCTGTCCTCTTCTACCTCAGCGCTGCCGTCAATCCTTTACTGTACAACCTGATGTCTTCCAGGTATAGACATGCTGTACACAGCCTCATGCACACACATTCTCACACACAGTCTCTCCGCATGCGCACACTCACGACACGGCCCTCCACAACCACTTTGTAAGTGCAAATACTGAACGCACAGAAAGTAGACACACATGCAGCATGCAAAAAAGGGAGAAGAAAAAATAAAGCACATTGCCACCTCTGTTTAAACCAATACCTCTTGGTAATGGCGAAAAAAAAGTTATTATATGAATCACAGCATACTGACATGTATAATTAAAGAGAATGATGTATAGATGAAAAGGCCATACACCAACACTGCCAATGTAAAAAGCATCTGAAAATATGAATAAACTTAGTTTTTGCCTACAGTTACTTAATCTATTACAAGACCAGTGAGGAATTAACTTGAAACCAACAGCAAGTTACAATTTTTTTTTCAATTATAAAGTATCAGTATAAATGTAGACATTGTCCTTTGATTAATGACTAGCACTAACTCAGACTGATGAACGCTTGTGTAAGCTTCAGCTGAATTTGAAATTGCATTTTTGCAGAAGGAGGACTGTGGATTTTACCCATAATTTCCTACACAGTGGTTGCTCCAAAAGGGGATCACTTCAATGCCAGTATGGACAGGATGTGAATATTGAACTAGGATAATAAAAAAAGAAAGATATCCAGCCAAATGTCACAAAATACTTTTTAGCTCAGTAAGAATCATATGTCTTAATGTTTAAAGTAGGGCTAACTAACTTTAAGAAAGTCTGTATTTGACAGGCACTTCACACTGTTAAGGTACTTAACATGTGGTTACAATCTGGAAGAATGCTTTAAAGCCATCTAATGTGCAGCTGTACTGCTCTGTTCCCCATGCCATAAAGGGTATGTTTTTGTTTTGTTTTTATTGTATCATTTAGTCAAACACGTGCCCTGTCCTGAATACCAGAGACCTCCTGCCTTGACATGACGCTGGACTGCTGCATGGTTCACAGAACAAAATCACCAAGTCATTACCTCAGTTATGTTTAACCATTCTACCATGATGACTAAGTGACTCACATAATTATTATTGTTAATGGTTTGATATTTCAAATGTCAAAGTATAGAACAGGATTTAACGGTCTTTGTTTGGGCTTCAACACACACACACACACACACACACACACACACACACACACACACACACACACACACACACACACACACACACACACACACACACACACACAGAATAGGGCTATCATTTTGATTCATGTAGTTCATAGGGCCTGATGTGTTTTGATGTAATATGTATTACATTACGTGTTCTGATGTGTCTTATACTGATATAAATGTTTTTATTTGAGTTACACTGGAGGTTTCATCACCTCTGTGAAGGAGGTTATGTTTTCACCCATGTTAGTCTCTCTGTGTGTCAGCAGGAAACACCTCAGAATGGATTTCCTGAAGTTTGTTGGACATATTGGCCCCAGGCTAAGGGACAATTGATTTGATTGTGTCAGTAACCCAGGCCATTTCTGCCATGAGATCAGGTCTTTTTTTAGAATGTATGTAGGTACTCATGTATTTATGAAGTACAGACTTGATGACAAACCCAATGAGTATGAGAAATGTTGAAAAAATCTGCAGTTTACTAAGACGGAATATCATAAATTGAATATGACCTTTTGTATTAAAAATGTTTTCTTTCTAGTTACTCACATGTTGTGTTGTTTGACAATTAACTTATATTATGTTAAGTGTATGTCTGCACTGTAAACTTTGTAAAACGCAAGGATCTGCTGTATTTGTTAAATGTTTTGATTGTATTTGACACGAGGCATCCCCTGGGATCAATATCAATATAGTTGTCTGTTATGAATTGTTTCATATAAGATATCTGTTTCTGTTCTTTTTGGGTTATGTTTATTGTAGGCTTTGCTTGAATGTATTTATGTAAACTGTTGGCCAACTTAACAAAAGCTTTACATTGCCTCATGTCTTTTGTTGCACTTGAACACACTGCAACACTACAGCTGACAGTAAGCAGATTAATGGAGTGTGTGTCAATGTCAATGTTTATTTTATTTGTATAGCACCTTTCATTACATGTAAACCCAAAGCACTTTACCTAAAACCAGCATACACATCAAAATAAAGCATGAATATAAATAAGAATACACAAGACAATCAACAAAAACAAATCTATGCAATATGCATAGATATTCACACCAGGGGCCATGCCAGTGGCATAGGGTGGCCCCTGTAATGAACTCCAAAATTGCTTTTACACATCTGTTTTGGACAATTAGGAAAATTATATATATATACACACCAAAAAGATTGTGGCTGGTTGGAAATTTACTAGCGAAACTCTGATGTCTGAGCTCAAGTGAATGTAGCAAGAGATGACGCTCCCCGCCCTCCTAGGCCAGGAGATGTGGGATAGACAGAAGTGCAAAATCAGATATCATAAAATAACAAACAAATAAACAAACAGCCTTGCCACACGTCTTTGTTAAGGGACTTTGGGAACCATCGTCCTCATCACACAGGGAAAATGGAGGTTTTAACCCTCCCCTCTCAGCTAGTTTATTTTACAATGGGCCTCATGTATTAATTCTCACAGCATCTTTGAACATTGTTATTAATTTCCTGCTGGATCTACGTGATGCATAGATGGATCACTGGCACAGGCAAACACAGTTAAACAATGTTCAGGTACACACAAGGAAACATAAACTAGAGTTTAGTTTGGCCCAGGCCTTAATACTGCATCGGTGAACTGGTGAAGACTGATTTGTAGAACCAGCATATATACTGCAAGAGCTTGATGAGAGGATGAATTGCAGGTGTGCAGGTTGATTAGCAGCAGGAGTGGAATGAAGAACCACTATCAGACAAATACACACAGACAGACAGGGAGTACAAACGGGACCAACAGAAAAACCAAGGAACGGGAACACAGCAGAAGCACGAATGAGGAGGGACCATTTCAGAAAAATGTCTGTAGATTTTGAAAAAAGCATTTCTATTCAATTCAATTCAATTCATGAACTGACCCTTTAGCAGACCCGAGGGTGTTTGGTGTTTTAAGCCCTCAATGTGGTCTTCCAGGCAGCGCTGCATGGAAGGTACTAGGGTTAGGCGAGGGTTAGGGTTTGGTGCCTTGAAGTCGACAGTGGGGGCTTAAAACACCATTGAGCGACCCAGATGGAATCTGGTGATGTTTTAACAGTTTTTTAGCGGTGATCCATTATGAAATTCTGCAAAATTCGGCGTAATGGTTTTTTTCTTTGCTTGGGGAGGAGATGTGTTAACATCCTAAGGTGTGTTTTTTTTTATTTTTTTTATCTGTGGAACATTTGTGAAACATTCTGCAGAATTCTGCAGCCACAGACATACTCTGTGTAGCCCTGATCATTAATAATCGTATAACAGTAATGATTACATTTACAGCATACAACACAAAAAACAAATACAGTAGATATAAAAGAAAAAATCTTAAAAGAGTTTCATGTTCTTTCAGGCTGAATTTTTGCAAACTGTTATGGATGAGCTGTGAAGTACTGGCCTCAGTTCTGAGCTCAGAGTCATCTCGTCTGAAACAACTGGTACTGAGTAACAACGACCTGCAGGATTTAGGAATGAAAGTGCTCTCTGGTGGACTGAGGAGTCCACAATGAAGACTGGAAACCCTCAGGTTAGAATTCTTGAAATGGTTTCATAAATGGTAAAAACGTGGTAGAAATCAGCCAAAAAAAAGACTGGACACTCTCAGGTATAATGAGCCAACAGCTGGAAGATGGTTAACAGATCCCAAACACTTTCCCTTTAACTGCGTCATATTAAGGAATACTAATAAAATGTTAAAAAGGATGACGCAAATTCTTTTTCCAGGGTGGACCCTGGTGGAGTGCGCTGGTTGAAATCTGATCTGAGGAAGTGTGAGTGTATATTTAATTTAATTTTGAAGGTTCATGAAGGTGATATGTTTGTTCAAACCTAGGTCATGTGAAAACATTAAAAAGAAAATGTGTCATATTGCCTGAATACAACATGTCTGAAACTGCTGCTTGTATTGTGACTTATTCTTTCCATAAGATGCCTATGAACTCACACTGGACCCGAACACAGCACACAGAGACCTCGTTCTGTCTGATGAAAACAGAAAAGTGACACGCGGGAGGGAGGAGCAGCCATATCCAGACCACCCTGAGAGATTTGATGTCTGCTTTCAGCTGCTGTGTAGAGGGGGCCAGAGTGGCTGCTGTTACTGGGAAGTAGAGTGGGACGGTAGGTCTGAGGTTGCGGTAATTTACAGAGGAATCAGTAGGCACGGAGAAGTTGTTGACTGCTGTCTTGGAAGTTAGGAAAAGTCCCTGGAGTCTAGAGTGCATTGATGATGGGTACGGTACATCGCACAATAACACTCCCACATGTATATATTTACACCCCACTGACTCAATCAGAGTGGCAGCGTATCTGGACTGGCCTGCTGGCACTCAGTACTTCTGCAGCGTCTCCTCTGACACACTAGATCACCTTCTACTCCAGATGAACTGAAAACACCTGTGTCAGTGTTCATAGCCTTTAACTGCGGTGCAGTCACAGGATGTAATACATGCTCTCCACCACCACATGGTGCTGTGGTCCAAAGATCTGAAAGGTACAGTTGAACTTGTCAAACTCCGATGATTTTTAAATGTAGGCAAGCCAACAATCAGTTCACATTTTTAAACTATTAAATACTTATAATTGTTTGGTTGAAATGTTTTCATGTGAGTATTAGTGAACCAATAGGAAAAAACCCTCAACTAATTAGTCTAACTTTTATGAGTAAGACCTGCTTATGTAACACATTTGTAACATTGGGTTATCATTTTCTGCTTTTTGTACTGCGTCATTAGTTAAGCACATATAAAATAGTTTTAACAATAGATGGCCCTTATGATGTGATCGCTATCACTAGACAATGTAATGTGGTAAATCCAATACAGGTTACATTTTACAGACATTATTAATTTTTTTTCACTGTACTTCTCTGTTCCATATGACCAATGTCAATGGCCAATCTTACAATTGTCATGTAGCTGTGTAGTTCACCTTCATAGAGCTGAAACTGAGGAGACAGCTCTAGCATAAAGTCTGGAAGACTGCATTGTGTTGTGCATTCACAGGTAGTCACTGATTACAGTTTTTGCCTATTGTTTACACACTAAAAACGAATGCTTTAGACCAAAGCCTCAATACCTAAACTTATTGTAGCATACCTTGAACACAGTGTAACCATAGCTTAAACACATTGTCAACTTTGCACTTTGTTTGCAATTCTGTAACACACTTATTGCGAAACACTACACACGTTTTCTTACATTAGACACTTTGTTCAAAAACAAAATCTCCTGTTATCATTGGAAAAATACTCTGTTCAAAATACAAAACTCA
Source organism: Zingel zingel (assembly GCA_023566125.1). Classification (NCBI taxonomy): domain Eukaryota; kingdom Metazoa; phylum Chordata; class Actinopteri; order Perciformes; family Percidae; genus Zingel; species Zingel zingel. The sequence continues at coordinate 26,479,848 of CM042325.1, forward strand.
TCTGGCAATTGTAGGCACTTACATACATACCTTAAAACACTTAAAGCACAGAAAACAGAACACCAATCAGTCTGAGCCTTAGCACTACAAATAGGCCTCAGGTAAGCCATTTTGAGAACTTTGCAAGCATGGAGGCAAAGAGAGTCAGAGTAAGAGGAGGACAAAGAGAGAGATGAGTCGGACGTGGAAGAGGACGTGAAAGAGGACGAGGACGAGGATGAGGACAAAGACAAGGACCAGTGCGGAGACGTGTATCAGATGACATCAGGGCTACTCTGGTGGACCATGTGATTAATCATGGCCTGTCCATGCGGGAGGCTGGGCAAAGAGTTCACTCTAACCTCAGTCGCTACACAGTAGCATCGATAATAAGGAGATTCCGACTGGAGAACCGGTATATCTTCAAGTTTCTACTTCAGACTCTACCTACTCTGTGTTACATGATTCTGTATCATATTACAGTATTACTGTAATAACTGTACTCTTAGTGTACTGGTAGTGCTGTGAAGTATATGTAAAGGAATACCATTGTGATGCACTGTGTACAGTTTGAAAGTACAGTATCTGAAAAAGAACCTAACCAATGACATCTTGTTGTTGGCATTTTCTACAGAATGGTTGGACGAAGGGAACGGCTCTTCACTCAACAACAAGAGCTTGCCATCATTAAAATGGTGCGAGAAAATAATGCAATCCGACTTCGTGAGTTGCAACAACACATAATTACAAATAGAAATGTATTCAACAATATCAACAGTGTCAGCATTTCTACACTAAGTCGCATCCTATAGAAACATAACTTCATAATGAAGCAGCTGTACAGGGTGCCATTTGAGAGGAACAGTGTCAGGGTCAAGGATCTGCGCCATGATTATGGCAGGTATGTGTCACTTTGCTTTACATACTATATATTGTGATGTGGAAATGAGGGTTTATGCTGCTACCTGCCCTGCCTGTAGCTTGTAATTGTTTTCTATACTGACCCAACCCAGCCCATACTTGTGTGAAAATATAGACATGTAGTTACTGTATGTGTTTTCAGTAACAATATTCAATATTTTCTGTTAGTGTTCTGGATTTTGATGCCGCCGAACTGCCACATGAGTTCATCTAAGTGGATGAGGCAGGCTTCAATCTGGCCAAAACCAGGCGTCGGGGCCGTAACGTACTAGTTGGACAAAGGGCCGTTGTAAATGTCCCTGGGCAGCAAAGGGGGAAATATAACCTTGTGTGCTGCAATTAGTGTCCAAGGAGTCCTGCATCACCATGCCACTATAGGTCCCTACAATACAGGACAGATCATTGCATTTCTAGATGCACTACATGCAGTTGTGCAGGACAGACCAGAGGAGCCCAGGTTTGTTGTCGTCTGGGATAATGTTAGTTTCCACCGGGCTGCTCTGGTCCGAGATTGGTTCAACGACCATAACCATTTCACAGTTTTATACCTGCCCCCTTACAGCCCCTTTCTAAATGCAATCGAGGAATTCTTTTCAGCGTGTGGGTGGAAAGTATATGATCGGCAACCACACGCCTGCATACCTCTTCTGCAAGCAATGGAAGAGGCATGCGGAGACATTGAGGTGGGATCAATCCAAGGGTGGATTCGGCACACAAGGCGATATTTTCCCCGATGCCTAGCCCGCGAGGACATCGCCTGTGATGTTGACGAGGTCTTGTGGCCAGATGCGAACAGAAGGCGGGATCCATAAGCCCCCCCCCCAAATAGCAATTAATCCAATTGTTTTGTTTTTTCCCTTTAGTTTTGTTGCTAAATTTGATGATTTGTGATTATAGTTTTCTTTGTTTCTGTGAGAATGTTTGTTTTTTGTAAAAACTGTTGTTTGATTACTGCAGAAATTCTACTTTTGAGTTTTACAGAAGACTGAGTCTGAGAAAATGACAATAAAAATAGAAACATAAAGACTGCAGTGTTTTATATAAAGCCCATCAGTTTGTTGCTGGTGATATGAAAGAGTAATTCAAATGGTGCTTGTGTGTGTGGTTTTGTTGCAAGAATTTCATTTTTAGAAAGGAGTGTTAAGTTTTGATTGCAGTGGTTCATTTTGGCATAGATGTGAGTTGTTAATCTCCAAGTGCTAGGTCTGATTGGCTTGTGTGTAGAGTTTTGACATAATGAGCAAAATTCTGCAAAAAGTGTGTAAGCAATAAGCAAAAACTGTAAGCATCATGCTTATTTCGCTGTGTGATGCACAGCAGGGATTCAATTGCTTTTTCTTAGCACTTGTGGATGCAGACTATAGGAGAACATTCTGGTTAGGCAAACAAGGGTTAGGGTCACGTTGTTTTTTAAGTCCCACTCCACTCAAAAATGTGTTTTTCCTATGTGTATGTCCCCTAAAATGTCTGATCTTGACTATACTGAATTGTGTTCGTCACTAGAGAGGTGTGTCAAATTCCTCTCCTAAAGGTGGAGATGTCTGTGACATCTGAGATTCAAGCGTATCCCGGGCAAGTTTGATTAGGTATGGCACCGATCTGTCTAATACGCAAAAGCCAGCAAAGAAAACTGACACCTACAGCGCAGAGCGGAGTGTCAGTACAGAGAGCGAAAACACACTATCAACATTTGTCAGCCGCTGCCAGTTACAAGCTTACAAGCTAACACACAACACAAAAGATGCTAACTACACTTACCATTCTGATACATCTGCTAAATGCCGATTTTAGTGCATAACGGTCTCTTAATCTGAGTCTGGGTCTGACTAGATCCAAAATTGCTCAGTGAGAGGGAAAAGGGTAGATGTGCTCCCTGTTACTTTTCAGACTTTTATTTTACTTTTTATGTGGGTAAACCATGTTAAATAAAATATTGATCATAACACAGTACTTTTATATATCTTAAAATGTGTCTGGAGTGGGACTTACATGTTTGCAATCAATCTTTGTTTAATTTTTTGACAAGAAGTGCCTCACATGGCAGTTTTTAGGAACTATTTGCACGCAGTTAAATCTTGATCTTTCGACAACTTCAGTCACATTTGGTTTGTGGCTGTGCCGACTGTAACTGGGAATGTACATAGTGTGTGTCTCTCTCTCACGCCTTATTTTCAACAACAGTGTTGCTTTGTGCTGTGATATTTTTTTTCATGTCAAGCCTGGGTTCACAGAACAAGTTGATAACCACCGTTGTGGTACCCGTTATCTCTGATAAGGGCTTCCGTCTTTGTTGAGCCTGCTAAGGAAAAGAAACCCTGGCTCTCTCCAACTTGCTTTGTGGTACACTCCTCTGGTGCTTCAGCAGCAGAGATAAGAGATTATGGAATCAGTTTTTAGATGCCCTTTCATGTGTCCAAACCATGTTATCTTCATATCTCCCGATCACCTCCTCATCACTCACTCACCACTCACCCACCTTCCTCTCTTCCTTGTTGATACAGCTGTGTGCTTTTTAAATGATACACCCAATCAATCCACTGCCACACAATGATCATTTACAAATAAAGAGGTCTTCCATCCTCCTCCAGAGCCTTTGCCAATATGACCCAGTGACTGCAATCAATCAAATGATGCAGGTCCTGACTTTTTTAATTCATTAATAATAATTGTGATGACAGTATGTAGAGCAGATGTTCACCAAACAGTCTTTTACCTGACAGGCATCTGGCTAATAGAAAGGCGATCACTTAGCAAAGGGCGAATGGGATACGCTGCAGGGCTGAATCAGAGATCTTGACTCTGTGAGTGTGTGTGTGTGTGTGTGTGTGTGTGTGTGTGTGTGTGTGTGTGTGTGTGTGTGTGTGTGTTGAGGGAGGCCCAGCTCAATCTCTTTCAGACCTCATAAAAAAACTGGGGGGAAATGTTTCTTTGCATTCTTGCTGAGAGTTAAATTAGAGGATTGAAGGTTGGCAGCACTGTTAAGTTTGTACAATACATGTGAAGCTGGCTAGCTTAGTTTTATGAACAGGGGGACACAGCTAGCCTGGCTCTAAAGACTCTTTTATTAAGATTTCTTTTTGCAGTCCCTCTAAAGTCCACATTTAAACAATGCTTATATAGTATACATTTGTTGGTTTAAAGGTAGGGTTGGTAACTATTTCCAATATACACTTTGTTGTATATTGTTTAAAATGGTCTTTACACCCCTACAGCAATACATAACTTATGGCTTCTGAAAATGGAGCGAAAAAGATCCGTCATCTGTAACGTTAGCTGCTGTAATCCTGTAAAAACACCCACTAATCACTGCCTTGCGGTCCACTTGGAAAGAACCAATGAAATGCCTCCTTGCCTCAATGCGTGTACTCTCTACCCCTCTCGTGTACGAGCCTGAGCTCAAAGCGAGTCATCGCCGCCAGAGTTACTGCACGTCTACTGGAGAATGAAGCAAAAGCAAAAGTAGCCACTGCCGCCATGGTTGCAGTCTTTCTGTTGGACAGATACGTTTTTGTTTTTGGGAAGGGGGGGGGGGGATTTGTTGTTTGCAGAAAATGTCTCATGCGTTGTTGTGTCTGATGATGATGATGTGGGAGGCCCGAGGGCAGGGGAGGGGATAGACGGAGCCCCAAGGAGTTGCTACTTTCAAATCTTGCTAGCCTTTTAACCCTGCCTTTAAGCCATACAGAAAGAGTAAGAACTACAATTCCCCCATTTACAGCGGGTTATATGCCAGACTATTTCCTGGCCCGGGACTAGTAACTTCCTAGAGTCTCTGCTTGGTTGCCTGGCAAGTGCTCTCAGTGGTTTTTGTACAAAGAGAACAAACAAGATATAAAATGTTAATTAGTGAGCTGGTATGATGGATTTTGTAATTTTGTTTTTTGTGTGTTTCCACTCTTTGTCTTAAACTGAGCCAACCTGCTGCTGGCGGTAGCTTTGTATTTAGCATACAGACATGAGAGTCATATCAGTCTCATCTAATTATCCGCCAGAGAGAAAATAAGTGTCTTTCCCAAAATGTCAAACTATTCCTTCAATGTTTGACAATGGTGAAGTAGTGATTATTGGGCTGATCATACAAAGTACAGCTGAGGTTGAAAAGAAACAAATGCAGTTGCTCATCATTTACTCCCAGCCTTTCTCTCGCTCTTGAACAGTACTGAGTGCAATTAGCAAAAACAAAGCAGCATTAGTGATCCAAAGCTACAGTATTATACAATGGTGGAAATTAGCAGCATGTATCTCCCTGATACAAATCCAATACCTGTCATTATACATTTCAGTGGACCTAAGCTCGTTTAACAAGCCAGTGTCTCAAAAGGATTCATCCATGTTTAAATCCAGTCACACATGGATGTAAATTCCCCACATATATACACAATACATCACACACAGACATTAAAATGCCCTCACACAACACACAGCCGTGTCCCTCTCCCTCCTTTTAAGCCCTCAGCAAAACAAAGATCAGCAAATGATTGAGCGATCTAATTACAAAGTGGGGGAAAGCATCCAGTTGTATTTACTACCAGTATTCATTACCTGTAGTGGTGCTGCTCAACAGCAGGGATTTCAGCAGAGACCTTTAACATATGGAGCAAATGAATGCAATATGGATTCAGAGCTTCTGGGCTAAAAATCTGTGATAACAAGGTCGAGAAAGATACATGTGTGCATGTACATACATAAAGTTCCTTAAGGGAGCAATACAGTAGATGTTTCTGCTGCCATTATTTAGCCTGTGAGACAGCTTCCATGGCTTTGCAAGATACTCAGTTTAATGTATTTGTAACTATAAGGGTACATTTCTGAGTAGAGGATGGAAAAACACAAAACCAAGATGTTATTTGCATATAAGGAAACTCAAATTTACACAATGGCTAGTCTCGCTTTGCCAGACCCTCCTCCAAAGCGCGCTGGAGGAGGGTCTGGCTACTCCACACAGCATTCTGGGATGGGAGGAAAACGTGCTCTGGTTTATTGGCATTTCTTTGAACCAATCACAATCGTCTTGGTCGGTGCTAAGCACCCGAAAAAGCCGCAGTGCCGCTGCACAAAAGCCTCGGAAGGAACTTGTTTTGGTGGAACGTGTTCGTTCAAAAGTTGTTTTAGTCGTGCAACAGAAAACTCAGATTGGACAGATAGTCTAGCTAGCTGTCTGGATTTACCCTGCAGAGATCTGAGGAGCAGTTAACCATAGTCCTCAGAAATGGACCATGGTTTAAAAAATACAACACAAAGAATGCCCAAGGCAACGCCCTAAATGAGTGAATTCCGGCAGATTTTCCATCGGCAATGGAGCAATCCCGGAAGTGGAATGTCAAGGATATAGACAACACAATGGCTGACAGCGCCACATGGCCTTCCCCGCCCACCTCCTCACCTGCATCTCATTCCTCAGCAGCCATTCTCTCCATATACCGGCCCAGAGCCTTTGTTCCTCTGCCAGTTCGTCATAGTTACAAGTTGCCATGTGCTTTGCAGTTTTGGTTTCAAGCAACCTGAAGCCATACCTGCATGCTTGCCTGCCTACATGTGCCTGTCTGTAAGCCTTTCAATTCCAATAAACCACTGATGTCATTCTGCTGTCGGCATTTGGGTCCTTCCCTTGTTGCCACTCTCCCTCACCGTTGTGACAACCTCCTCCCTGGCAACATGAGTACCTAAGTAAACGTAGAGGCAAACTAGTGGAACAAATATTCCTTTCATTGTGGCTGTTTCATAACCCGTGGGCTTCATGTTGGGGTATAAAATGAATCAGTGTAGAAAAACACTAGTACCTAATTGGCTACTAAGCAAACACCAAAGCACTTAATGTGGTCAACAAGGTAAAACAGTAACACTAGAAGCTAGGTTCTTCTCAAATTTGTGGTTTTGATGGCGTTATGGTACAGTCACTTTCACTTCATGTCCCATTAACTTCTACTGAAGCCTGCATAATGGATGAATTCAAGTTTGAGTTTCCTGTCTTGGTGCAATCTCATGGAGGACTCCAGCAGCCCTAGTCATAGTCAGCCAATAGAAACAAGAATGCACTCTTTGGAAATTGAAAAGTCATTATCCAAGCAGGGTACATCACCCTGATAGGTAAAATATCACGCAACCAGACTACGAACCACAGCGTGACTCTCCCAGACTGTGATCCCTGTGCTCAGTATTCATTTTATTACCCACATAGAAACCAAGGCATCACATTACTGTTGTTCAGCAGACAAACACGCAGAGTGTCAGGATTTCTGCAGGCTTGGACCCAAAAATGCAGAGAGTTAAAACAAGGAGGCAGCGTAATGTTTCGAAGGTTAATTAAATTAAAACGACTTCAAAAGTGTCCTGAAGCAAGCAGGTCGAAAATTGGCAAAAGGTAAACCCAAAAACACTAGGAACAAAACGACAAAGGGAAAGACGATGACAACGAAAGGAAAAGAGACAAAGAAAGCACAGAGGCTATATACACAAGGTAACGAGGGTAGTAAGGAGGGACAGGTGATAAGAGGGCTAATGAACAGGTGGAACACATCAGAGCTGGGCAGCCAATCACAAAGCGGAAAACACACAAGGCAGGAAGTCAAACAAGACATGACACAGGAGAAATGACACTACAAAGTAAAACAGGAAACTGAAGCATGAAAACATACACAAGGCTGGAACTGGGAAAACAAAACAGAGAACACAGAAAGAACACGGGTAAAATATAACCATGAACAAATAACAGGGAAACGGCAACAGACAATGAATTGACAAAATAAAACAGGAAAAAACAAAGGTATTAAAGTGTACTCAGTTCTACCTTCCTGCTGCTTTCAATATTCTGCTGGGTGAAATGCAGCATATTGCTTGAAACCCCCGTGTTTCCTTTGTCGCTTGTCAGTTCGTTTTGTCTGCGTTTTCCCTCATTTGTATCCCTGTGCCGTCTCTTTGTGTCCGTTTGCGTCCTTGCCTGTGCCCCTGGATTCCCTTTGTTCACAAGTTCCTGTTTTTTTTTTATACTTTTTTTTTTTTTTTTAATTCCCTTTCCTTCGTTTTGGAATTGTTTTTTACCTGCGTTAGCTCACAGGATTCCCTTGGTTTGTTTTTGTGTTTGACCAATAAATCCTCCACTTCAACCTTCTCCTGCCTGCCTGCCTTCTCCCTGCGTTTGGGTCCACTCTCCCCTACTCCACCTAACAGCTCTCATGTTATTTATATATTTATTGAGGCCTGATATGAATCTGTGTTTAAAAAGTAGCCTCATGCGATGAAGCAATGCTAAATTAAAAGGAGCAGTTCAAGTGTGCAAATACTATTTTTCTTGTTTGTAATTTGGGTTTGCATCTGCAGTATTTGCTGTCTGGAGAAAGGGAGACTGACTGCGAGAGAGAGAAGATGTCAGATGAAATACGGAGGGAGAGGTGAGAAGAGTCTGATAAGACAAATCAAAGCTGATTGGATCTGCAGTGCAATGATTGGCAGCAGCGACATGAAGCTGCCTTTCGTCACCTCCAATTCTGGACCTGGGTGTTACTTTCAATTTTGACCTGCCACTACTCATTTACAGTGTGGCCGCACATACATTTCCCTTTATCCTTTGATTTACCAGTGTAACTTTGTGTTTTATATTACAGTGGAGCGTTTGTAGAAAAATGAAGGACATTGTGATAGGAGAAAACATGCGAATGAAGTCAGGAGCCATCCAAAATGAAAAGTTTCTACATATTCCCAACATTTCTGTTGTGCATAAATCCAGAAAAGAAAAAGAAAAGAAACCTGTGGATTGTTACTAAGATAGATTACTAAGCTTTAACTGAACTTAAAGCTATAGTGCGTAGTTTCTGTCTCCCCTGTGAGGAATTATAAGTAATGACAACAACACCGTCGGCGCATCCACATGATCCAAGAAGGACATGGAGGATTAAAGACACTTGATGGACTCTTCAGAAGAGGTAATCATCTTCACTTGAGCTTCTGCGCGGGAAAGTCGCCGGACAACACAATCTTCTGAACATAGCCATACTGAGAAATACAGAGAGAGTTTTGTGGAGCTGATAGTCTTAATTAGCTTTGTAGCAACTAATTTGTGTCTTAGAGTGTAGGCTAATGTTAGCGGCTAGGAGATAGGAGTCGGCTCCCTCATTGTTTTTTCTTTTTTTTTCTTTGTAAATTAAAGCAAATGTTTATTTGTTGCATATTATATACTACTAAGTTTGAATCATATCCAAATCTTACCCTATCATCATCCTAGTGATTATTTCACAGATAAACCTAGTAACCCCCGTCCCTTAAAAAAAAGAAAAAAGAAAGATTCTCAAAAAGAAACCATAAGCCATAAGATCCGGCTCCTTTCAAAGAGCCACAATTCCCATCACTATGAGCCATAATTCTCATCACCATTAGCGGCTCCGTTCTGTTTACACTCCAGCAACTCCAGCCAAACTTACATTAGATAACGTTATGTTTGCTAAATTTAGAATTTCTCATTTTCAAATCCTTGTCTCTTGAAAAGACATGGGAGGAAAAAGTCATAAAGAATGTCCCTTTAATGGATTATAGAAATCTGGTAGTGTGTTGGCACTTCCCTTGCTCATCTCTAAAGTGGTAACAGCCAGAGGGATGCCTCCTATTTTGTTTTGCAAAAACTGCTCTTTGGTGGGTGACTGGATTTAGAGCTAAATAAAGTCCACAGATTGCTCCAAAAGTCATAGGAAGCAAAAGCAATGAGAATGTTTTCAGGAAAACAAGTGACGACTCTCCAGAGACGACAACCCACACACACTGAGTTTTTTAACTTGTTGAATTTTTATATCCACATAAACCTCACTGCATTGTTTATGTAACTGTCTTTCTAACCCAAGGCACTGCCAATAAACGTAGAAAGGGAAAGGGATATGTTTAAGCTGAGAGTTGACACAGCAGTGCTCAAATTAAACAGATACATGGGCGTAAATCTGATCTAACAGTAGGGGGGGACGATAAACATAAAATTTCGGAAGAGCAATTTTTGAAGGGGACACAAATAATACAGCCAATTATACTCATAGATGACTTGTGTACACAGAGGAAAGCCTTAATACTATCATTAGTGTAGCATGGAGACTGTACCATTATCCTTCTTTTCAGCATTTCTCTTGATTCAATGAAAAAGCTGACTAAATTGACCAAAATATTCTCCTTTAAAACCATGTATATTTTTAAGTTGTTTACAATCAAGCCACAAAAATACCTTAAAACATAATGACTTATTTTCAAAAAGTGTTCCCATATAAAAGAAATGCAATGCTTTTGTACACATGTTAAATTAGCTGATCATAATGTAAATTAGTGAGCCACTGGTAAAGCTCATCTGCTAACCCTGACAGCACACACCTCCAAAAATATGAACTAAGCTCAACACACTTACCTGAGACTCTCCACCTGACTGTCCCTGTTCCTCAGTTCTTTCTGTCTCCTTTGCCAGTGGCATAGTGACGTTAGTATTTCCATAAGCACCCATTCTTATAAAGATGTTACCAAATTGTCTTGTTATGAGGTCTTAATGTACTTACTTGGTGTTTTGGTGTAAGCCTACTGAAAAAGGATCTTATGCCTGTTTTTCATTTCTCTGTCATTTTATCTGAGCAACAACAACACCAATCTTTAACGTCAGATGTCTAAATGTGAGTTAGTTTCATAGGTTCACCACACGGTCATATTATAATTATGAAATGATCTTGTGTCCTCCACATAAATATTAGGTTTCTACGGAGCCCCCCTGGTCCCACTTTGTCAAAAAAAATAATTATAACGAGATAGTATCTTGAGGCCACGAGATAGTTATGATTAATTTGGGAGGGAGGGAGGGGGGTCCTGACCTCCCCGAAACCCACTGGGATTTACGCCCTTGCACAGATAGGAAACTTCTCCTCTGCTGAAAGTTACTAAAGCTCAGAAAAAAACAGAAGGCAGGTTTCTTAGTAGATATTGAAAACCACCAAATTGGTATTTATATTGTGCCTGAGAGGGATGGAGAGAGGTGGTTAGATACACAGGGCTACACAGGGCGGCTACTGTCCTTTTATTGGAGTGTTCTCAGCCATTGACCATGTCAATGATTCTCATTTAAAGGTCCAAAAGGTGGTGACTATAAATGTATTATGTACTATTCAAATGTTGCTTGTGTCTAGATGGTAACCCTAGATTTGTGAAAACTCTCACGAGACTCGCTGCCCAGAGACAGCAACCAAGGCTTCACTTTCCATGCCTTGCAGCTCCCTCAGCCGTCGCCATCGCTGAAAAACTTTGCCAATGTTTACTCTAGTTTGTTTTGTCTCTTTCACTCCTTTTTCAGAGACCATAAGTAATTTAAAGCTGTTGGGGTGTAAAGACCATTTCAAAAAATATATTAAAAAGTGTATATTGGAAAATGTTACCAACCCTTCTGTTAACTGTTCGAGTTCATTGCCAGACCTTAACCATTTAACCATAACCTTAACCATTCTAGGTCAAGTATCTCTGTCTGCAGAGTAAGGTCTGGCTCCTCCACACATACAATCCAGGATAGGAGGAGAAAACAAACGCTCTGGGTTGTTTGCATTTCTGTAAACCAATCACAATCGTCTTGGGTGGCTCTGCAAAATAGTCTTGGGAGGGAACTTGTTTTGGTGAAACATTTGTACCCCGCTGAAGAAAACGCCACATTCAAAATTATATGAAGTTAACTTTTCACACAATACAGTAATGTTGGCTATTTAAATTAGCTGGATAAATGGTTAAATGTCATTTGCTCTTACCAGTGTATCGCTGTGTGAACTTCGTCCACAGCAATCCCCACCAATCTGTCCCAACGTTCCAGTTATATAGTACTGTGAATGTCGTAATCTTTTTCTCTGTAAATCTTTACAAACCTATCTCGATAGAACCTAGTAGGGCTGCCTTGTTGCACGATCCAAACGTTCTTTAAAACTTCCTATTTTCAGCGTGTGGCTTGCTAGCTTGAAAGTTGTTGTTTCCCGAAGTAAACGGAGTAAGACAACGGCAACACACACAGAGCAGAAGACGAGTGACATCTGCTGGAACATTGTCGTTGTGACAATTTTTTACTCCCACACATACTGGCTTAAAAAAATAATAAAGTATGAGGCTCATGTAGCTTTTGTAATAGGTATGCATTCTCTCACATCTCAAATCCTGTTCTATACGTTGACATTTTAAATATATAGCCATTAACAATAACAATTATGTGAGTCACTTAGTCATCATGGTAGAATGGTTAAACATAACTGAGGTAATGACTTGGTGATTTTGTTCTGTGAACCATGCAGCAGTCCAGCGTCATGTCAAGGCAGGAGGTCTCTGGTATTCAGGACAGGGCACGTGTTTGACTAAATGATACAATAAAAACAAAACAAAAACATACCTTTTATGGCATGAGGAACAGAACATTACAGCTGCACATAAGATGGCTTTTAAGCATTCTTCCAGATTGTAACCACATCAACCCCAAGCTTTAAGCTTTAAGGGGGGTGGTCATTGAAGGCTTGTATCATGTTTTGTTATTACTTAGAATTCTTCATGGGGGAGACAGAAACTTTGCACTATAGCTTTAACTGTAACAAAAGCAAAATCTCTGATGTAATACCTACAGTAACTGTAATCATAACCACGCCTTAACATTTATCAGCATTTATCACCACATACCATAAAGGAAGAAGACAACATTTTGGAAAATATGCTTATTTTCTTTCTTGCCGAGAGTTAGATGAAAAGATCAACACCACTCTAATATCTGTCAGGTAAATTTATGAAGCTACAGTACTGCCACCTGGTTAGCTTAGCTTAGCACAAAGACTGTAAATGGCTAGCCTGGCTCTTTATACTCTTGTTTTTGTACGAATTAAACAAACAAGATATAACGTGTTGATTAGTGAGCTTTAGAGGTGCTGGTAGGTTTTGTTACCTTTGGACAGAGCCAGGCTAGCTGTTTCCCCCTGTTTCCAATATATTGAGTCACTATTTTAAAGTTTATCATTACTTTGAGATTCAAAGTTAATATTCTGAGTTACTAAGTCAATATATTGAGATACTAAGTCAATATTTTGAGACATTAAGTCAATATATTGACATACAGTCCTTCTGCTAAGCTAAGCTAACTAGCTGTCGATAGTTCTGGTAGCTTCATATTTACCATACAGACACTAGCGTGGTATATTTCCAAAATGTCAAACTATTCCTTTGAACTGAAGCTACAGCAGCAATATTTTTTATATTAAATGAAAGCTGCTAATTCTCTGTAAGTGTTTAAGAAGCTGTCATTATATTGTGTTAGTTTGCAGGTCCAACAAACCAGAACAATTTCAACTCATATCCAGCCGTGTGCAGCCCACACAAACTGTCTGTACAACACCCGCTCAGCATGAAGCAGCAGAAAGCGATCCAAATATGGTCCTGGTGAGGACAGGGGAAAGTTTAGCAAGCCAAAAGAAGGTCAGACATTTTTCTCACGAGTCGCCAGGTCAAACCAGTCCTCGGTGTTTGATTGTCAGGAACTGACATCCAAACCTGGGACACGTTCAGCCCCAACAAAACGTAGAAACAAGTTTTTTTAAACTGAAACAGGATGAGTTGAACACCCTGTTGTGTGCCCAAGCGCTCTGTCTTATTATTACCACGAGTTTAAAGATACGTCTCTGCTGATTGGGTATCATCTGTGACGCAGCCAATAAACGAGAGACACACCCACCAAACGAGAGTAAACATATCTCAAAGCAGGTTGCGCACCGTTTCACACCGTTCTGAGGAAACATGTCGTTCAACCAGGAAACCGTAGCAAAATAGTACACAACGTTTTGAGATTGAACGTGCCCCAGATGTTTCTTGCTGAATTAAATAGCATGAAAAAGGCTGACTTAAGGCTGTTATTGGCAGAAATAGAAAAAAAGGCACCTATAAATGTTATGCTGTAATTAGCTATTTTGAGTACAAAGTGCATTCATACTGATGAAGTATGGCCAAATGTAATTCACTACGAGTACACAGATGCTGCACTTTAAACAGTCAAAATGTTAAGTGTGGAATGCTGGAAACTACTCTCCCTCAACGGTCACCATCTTTGCTACGGGAACAGCAACTTATTTTCAAACTTGTGAAAATGGCGAGCGAGGAAGCTGCAGCTGTTGCCATTGAAACGGCGAAAACTATAACTATACAGCTAACTATACAGAAGAAGAAGAAGAAGAAGAAGAAGAAGAAGAAGAAGAAGAAAAAAAAAAAGAAGAAGAATTTCCGGTCAGTGCATAACACCACCTTGTCGAAATTTACACACTACACAAATGAGTACATAGTATACAAAGTGTATTACATGTAAGTGTACTCACGGAAGTATCCGAATTGAGACACACCTTTAGTTTTTAGCCACGCTAGCAGCGTGGTTCTTTGTTTGGCCAATGGGGGTCTATTGGTCGGTTGGTTCCACCACTTTGGTCCAGGCTGAAATATCTCGACAGCTATTGGATGTATTGCCATGAACTTAGGTACAGACATTCATGGTGCCCAGATGATAGTTCTAATGATGTAAGTGACCCTTTGACATTCGCTGTAAGCGCCAACAGGCCAAACGTTTTATGTATTCAGTGAAATATCTCAACATGGACTGGTTGGATTGTCACACTGCTTTTGTACAGACATTCATGGTTCCCAGATGATTAACCCTGACTTTGGTGATCACCCATCCTCCTCTAGCACCACCATGAGGTTGACATTGTGGTTTTGAGTGAAAAAGCCCAACAAATACTGGATTAGTTGCCATGAAATTTTGGTAGAGAAATCTGTGTTGCCCACAGGATGAAATAATAATAACTTTGATAAAACCCCCTGACTTGTCATCACGTGTCATCATTCGGCCAACAATTCAATTTTGTTTACAGGGTTTACAACCAAATATATACGTCAATCAGTCTGTTGCACAGAATGATGTTCCCTCTTTGATTCTCAATAGTTCCTGATTGTCAAAGTGGACTGATTGCAGCTAATTTCTTCTGAAATCTAAACTCCAACCACTGCCGTTAGAATAAAGAAGTTGATACAACAATGATTAATCAGTGGTCAACCAGTTCATGCAACCATGGTAACCTGAACTAGAATAGGCGGGTATGAATGACCAAAACATTTTGATGAGACTCTAGATGTATGCTCCCTTTTGACAGAGGGTGTCATTTATTTAGTCATGTTATTCATTAGAATATATTTAGAGATAATGTAGGCCTACTTTGATAATAGGAAACCTATCACAGGTTCTTTGGTGACCACATGTGCACAATCGCGCCGGCAGCCATAATCATGTATGAACCATGCGCACAATAAAATTAAAATAAAAAAAGATTGTGTACAGTTCTGGACTTCTGGATTCAGAAAGTTCTGGATTAGTGCAGCCAGTCTATCATCTCCCATCTCTCTGCCAATCACGGGAATGCACTGTACATGCATGGTCAGTGTGCGTGCTGGTGTTTGGTAAAGCATAATGTATTCTTTGTTGTTGTTGTTGTTGTTGTTGTTGTTGCTACCGGGGCTGTTGAGTATCCATAATTCACATTAACTGTGATATTTATTGGGATATTAATTGTGATGCTAATTTTTGGCTTTCAAAAACACAGAGTAAATTAAAGTATCTATTATTTCAACAATAAGAAGCCAGGAAACTCAGAAAGAATTACACAAAAATACATTTTCTGTAACAGAGATCTTTTCTTACCCCTTTAAATCACATTGCGGCCTGTCAGATTTACCCTGGGACCCATTTGGGGTCCCCGACCTCCAGTTTGGGAAACACTGCGGTAGACATTATCCTATGTCCAATGAGTCATGGGAGACACCAGAATACACAAGAATAAGAAAGCCACAGTGCTTACATTGTTGACAGCCCAGAAGATCCACTGTTTGACTAATTGCAAATGAGTCTGGAGAATCACAGAAAAGCTCCAAATGTCAAATGCTAAGTAAGTACATAATATATATATTTTTTTTTTATTCCAACCGTGCGTGCTGGTCACAAAGTGGATTCTGAAAAATGAATTCTTGTCTAAGACTTTTGCTGCAGTGATTGTTTAAAGTAGAAATGAATCACGCTACTGCAGCCACCCACCTGCAGAGTCACACAAAGCATGAATACATCACAGCTAAAATAAATAAATCAAATTGCACTTGGAAAAGGTGCCACAAGCCATAAAGATGACACAAAACAGCATTGTGACCCGGTTCAGGTTTGAAGGCAGGCCTGAAATTGAAAACATAACCATGTCAGTGTCATTTGTGAATGGTTTTGCATATTGCGTCTTCAACCTCTGCCTTTGCATGTGGCCCTTTTTTTCCTCTTCTTTGTGGGTAATTGACCTGATAACGCAAGCACACACTGCAGTGACATATACACACTGGTCTGAACTTGAAAATGTTTTACTTTTAACTTTAGTGCACCTGACTCCTGAAGCTAATTACAACACTTCCTTAAAATCAACTCACTTGTGCCTTTTGGACAATTTAAAAAAAAAATCAGGTTTGAACATTGCAAACTTCTACTTGTAACTGCTTTACATAATTGTGCTTTCGTTTGCATCCTTATAGTCCTGATTTATTTGTCAAGTCATTTTTCCAATTTAGAAAGTTTTAAAGTTGTCTTTCTGTTTTTCTTGTGACGATGTCGCTTCTTTTCTGTGTTTCCGGACTAGTTTAATGATAGCTAGACAGATTCCTCTAAGAGGATGGAAGAATTAAGGGGTGCCATCGATCCAGGAGTAGGCCTGTGAGATGACTAGTGTGGTGGCGTTTGATAAAGATGTCATACAAACAGTTTGCCAGATTGGATATCTTTACCAGAAAATGGGGAAGGTTCCTGAACTTTCTGGAGGGCTCCTAGGAAGCTTTGTGCTGGGGAGAGACGTGTGTGATGGGCTTATGGTGTTGTCATTTAGTAATAATAAAAATGTATACTTTATAAATCCTGCAAGGGAAATTACAATGTTTTCACTCTGTTGTTAGAATACACATTACACAGAGGCCTACAATTCACACACTCAGTACCTATACATGCATTAATGGAGAGATGTCAGAGTGAGGGGGCTGCAGCGATCGATGGAAAGGCGCCCCGAGCAGTTGGGGGGTTCGATGCCTTGCTCAAGAGCACCTTAGCAGCGCCCAGGAGGTGAACTGGCACCTCTCCAGCTAACAGTCCACCACCATACTTTGGTCCATATGGACCCAACTCCCTACAGACTGAGCTACTGCCACCCCAATATATATATATATATATATATATATATATATATATATATATATATATATATATATATATATATATATATATATATATATTGTTTATACATATGTTTATTTGGTTTATGGTTGATTGCCTATTCTGTAGTTACTGCATCATCTTTTCTTGATTTAGGTCTAAAGAAAATGAGTGTCGCCCCTAAATGATCTTTCGAGGGTAAATAATGAATTGATATCAGCTTTGACTCTATTCACGCATAGCACATGTTGCCGCTTAATGGGTAACTTGACATGAACTCTATTTTCCTATGTTTTTGTTTGTAAGTGACTGATGGGAACAACACTCTTTTGACACTGGTCCAGTATTAGGCGTGAACGTAATACTGGACCAATTTCAAAGATTGTTGTTCCCATCAGTCACTTACACACAAAATTAAAAACATAGGAAAATAGAGTCCAGGTTGAAAATACCCGAAATTACCCTTTAATGAGCTCGTCAATCATGAACAAAAGAAAGAAATCACAGGTCAGTGACAGAAACACACTAATCAGCACATCCATCCTTCACAGTTTGGGACGTGGTCAGTTAGCTTTAGATAAGGTGAAGTGTATTCACGGTCTCAACGCATATCACGTCTGAGTCAGACAATGAAAAAATGAATAAATAAATAAAGATCTGGTCTGCAGGATGTATTCACTTTAATGTGAGGGTGGAGGGAGTAAGGGAGGAGCGAGCAGATGGGACTTTATAAGAGCAAACGGAGACCAACACTCAGGACTAACACACAGAGTGCAGAGCCAACTCCACGTTTTCCTTTTTTGGGAGTTTGGAAGTTATTTGGCTCCTGTACTGTATACGTCCATATCGGCCACGTTTTTCTTGATCATCTGCAGCCACTTTTATTCTGGCAGCCGTAGATGACGATGGAGACTCTGAAGTTTGTAGCCGTGTTGTTGGTGGTCGTATTCGTGCAGGTTTTCGGCGCGCTGGGGAGCCCGATCTCCAACGAGGAAGAAGACGGAGAGACCTGGACGGCGGAGAACTGGCAGGTAACCTGTTTAGAGATGGATTGGATTTTTTTTTTCTTTTTCTTTTCATGTATAAGGTGGATACACGGCGGAGTATAACGATTTGCGTAGAAAAATACCCTTTCCGTGCCTGCGGTATAATAATCCAGACATATTCTGGAAGTTAATAATAGCTCAAGTAAAATAATTTTTCCTGATAATTATTGTTCTGATCTATAGTAGGCCTATATGAATTCCCACGTTTCCCCACTATCATTCTTTATTCCCCTTCTTTATTCTTTATTTGAATCCCCATTAGCTTCCAAAAAGTGGACGCTAGTCTTCCTGGGGTCCACACAAAAAGCAACAGCAGTTCAAACAAACATTTACAAAATCAAACTATATCAATAAAACAAGACAACTATATAAAAAAAAACTATATCAATAAAACAAAAGAAGACAACTATACAACAAACAAAAAAAAAAACCAGAAGATCAGCCTAATAAAATAAGTGTGACACAAAAAGTGAAACAACACCATATTAAACAAACAACAGTAACCGATAATCAATAAGCAGATGTACTGCAGATCTAAATGGGATTCATTAACTGGTGTTTGAGTAACTTTTTTAAAAGAAAGTCTGCTTTTGGTTTGTTTAAGTCTTACAGGGAGCATATTCCAAGCAGAAGAAGCCCTGTAAAGAACACGTCTTCACTATCAGCTGAAGAATGATGTCAGCTTTAGGTTAAATCTCCAAAAACTTCCTTTAAACAGGCAGAAACCTCGGACAGACCCTGATTCATTCAGTATATAAAGTTAAGGGCGTGTGGTGGACACAAGATGCAGAGGTTCCTCCAAAAAAAGCGTCACGGGTCAGACTCGATCCCGCGGCTACCGCGGTAAGGACTGAGCCTTTGCATATGGGGGCCATGCTCAACCAGGGGTGCTACCAGGGCGCCCCGGATCAATATATTTTTGTATCACCTCCTCTCTTCTCTCATCTGGACTTTGACAGCTGAAGAGAATGCTTAGAGATATTTTAGATCCAAAATCAATCTGAAACTGTGAAATTTGGTGAAAGAGAACAGAAAAAGGATTTTGAAAAGTGAAGGGGGGGCATGTCCTCCCCATCCCCAGACAGTGAACTTACTTTGGGGAAGGGGATGCCCATCGTGCTCTGCTAATTACATCCTCAAGTTAACGAGCGCTGCTCAGTTTCAGCACCATGGACAGCACCTGCTCTCACAGTATATTAAAAATAATTTAAAGCCGATTTAATTAAAAACAGATCCATGTTTTCATCATTTTCCCCATTCATTCATTAATTACAACACAACATTGTCGTTGATCATCTAGGGAAAGTTGCCTTGAGGGTGGAAGTAACAACAAGTAATTTAAAAAAAAAAAAAACTGAAGTGATGACAATGCATGTGAATTGAAAAAGGGAGAGTTAAATTACCAAGTGATTTGATAATCTTGATTGACGTATTATGTGAAACGGTGTTACTCTGAGAATCAACCGGGCTGTGTTACCGTCTCCTGTCTACCCCTCCTCTCCCCCCCCTCCCCCCCAACCTCCCAAGTGGCACTACCCTCCCGGCTGTGTGGAGCATACTTCCACCCCATTCATTCATACCTGTAACAAACCTGCAATGACTTACAGTGTGTTTGTGTGTGTGTGTGTGTGTGTGTGTGTGTGTGTGTGTGTGTTGGTGCAGGGCTACCCGCTTGAGAGAGGAATAACCATCCGGCTGGCAGACCTCATCAAGCGGTCCAGAGGACAGCAGTTCCACGGCCTGATGGGAAGAAGCTCAGGTAAAGGAACACAAACAAATGTGCCTACACAAATGTACTTTGTGGGGAATAGTATAGTTGAGTTATGGTATTATTGAAGAAGCCATATTGTACTTTGTGTTTGTTTTTTTCCTAACTTCAGTCATATCTCTGTTATATTGCTACTAAAACTCGTGGTGTCCCTATTGTACTATTTACAACATTTTATCCTTCCTTCACTTCAGGTGCATCTCAACTTGTGAGACTGGGCAAGAAAAGTGAGTATCATTAAACCAGTAGAATGCTTTTCATTTGTCTTTTTAGATTAACAGCAGATTTAAGATAATTTGTTTTTTTTTAACCTCATGGATATCTGTTTTTTCCTCTTATCTCTGTCTTTCTGTCTCTGTTTATCAGGAAATAAAGGGGAGATGTTTGTTGGACTCATGGGCAGAAGAAGTTTAGGTGGAGGTAATGCAAACTCCTTAACACAATTTAAAAATCATACTGGTATGAGAATTTGAAATGTGGGATTTTCCAACCAGCACTTGTCTTTGTACAATTATTTGGGCAGGCAAGTTATTCTGTTTTAACATTTCACCTCTAAGGTGTTATAATATTAAAATTTTGTGCTGGAAAGTGTCCCATCTGTATATTTTTTATTGCTTGTGAAAATATTATGCTTCATGCCATCATCTTATCAAGGATTCATACTTGAGAAATGCCTTGTTTGAGTCTTTTTCTCTCTATTTTACAGATATGGAAGAGGAAAGGAATTATGACTCTTACTAAATATTTAAAAAATGAAACCAAAAAAAAGGACCATAATCAAAGCTCAGATGAGACTACATTGTCCTGTATAATTCAGTCCCATGTTGTTGATCGACAGGACAATCTGACCAGGACGGATGGTCTACACACTAGAAATTAATTTAAGCTGCTGCAAATCACAGTAAATCATTGCCTATCATCACTGTTGAACTATAATCTATATTGTTATCAATTATATTTAGTCATATTTGAATCTATGTATATGTAAGCCTTAATGTTTTTTTTTTGTTTGTTTTTTTAAAGGAGTTTGCCTATTTGACGCCAAATCCATTAAAGCTGATAACGTTAGCTGACTATGTCTTTATTATGTGTTGCCACTGTAACAAACGATATGGGTGAGTTGGAAAGGCAGTGAGTGAAATATTCAGGATCATCAATGAGCATGACTTATCATCTACTCTACTGCTGATTTGTAACGTTTTTATTGTGTGGGAAAAAATGAAGCACTGAATCAGTCACATCAAGAGCTGATGTGTCATGGCACCTCATTATAATTAAGACCCATCATTCAGCTTGTCCATCCCTCGCATGCTTGAAAGTTTTTTCAACCAAGGTCCCCTTATCTGAGAAAGGGACAGAGCATGGACCCCCTACTACATATTTTATAAAATTAAGTTGCATATTAAACTGGGCCTTCAATAACGTATGGGCAGCCTAAAGCCTTTACACATACCTTTTTATGTCAAACCGCAGGACTGGCTGCTACATGTTTCAACTGTACCTACACATCATGTCATCCAGTAATTAGTTCCCACTAACGGATACACATCTATGCTAAGTGAAGGCTTGTCGTCATAACGATGCTCCATGAATAGACCTTTTTCACGGCAGACATGTCGACATGTCATAGTAGGAAAAGCACAGGTGAATTCAAAACCATGAATGATGGCTGCATTCCACTTAGGAGAGGCCCTGGTATGGTGCATGCTGACTCACTGAAATAGCTTACTGGGACACTTGATGGAATTGAGCCATCGTTAAGGTTATCAATTTCAGCTGTGCTTTTCCTAGTCAGAATGTCTGCCATGAAAAAGGTCTATTGGTTAGGAATCGGTATTAATGTGTGAAGATAACAACCGGTTGATATAAAAAGTGTATTGTGATGGAATCTTTCAAACAGTCTAGGGTGTAATTTACTTTCACTTGTTTACAAGGGCATACCTTTGGGTTCAACATTTGGGGGGGTTGAGGTCTCCACTTTTGAGCAAAAAAACACTCCATTTCCTAGCCTGGGAAAACCCTGACGAACTTCCGGCAAATTTGACATTTGCTCTGTAAGTCAGTCTGGCCAAGAGCCCATTCAAGCCCATTTCCAATTTTTCCACATCGATGCACCAATCAGAACTGTTGGCTTTACACGATGACGATAGCGCAGCGACGGCAAGCAGCTTTCCGTGCGTTCATGGACATCGGAAAAACGTCTTTCCGAGTGAAAACGTCATCATTCACGTCCCTTCCTGTGGGAATCAGAGGTGGGAAACTCGGGCCAGATTTTGCTAACCGAGTTTCCCAGTTGATGACGCGTTGTTGACAACTGACGTTTGATGGAGGCGACTTTGGTTCACTGTACATATTTCAATGACAATAAACTGTTTATTGTGGACAAATGCCTCTGCTGAGAAACATATACAGACATAATATGTTTCAGATTATTCATAAATAGGCCTACACATAAAAAAACAACACCTTATCGTTGTCCTGTTCGTTGTCCTGCAGATAACACAAACACCTGATGATGTGCTGTTTGTATGCTCGCATAAGAAAACAGCAGCAAATTATTGTGGCCTCCATGTTTTCACCAGGTTCTCACCCACCTGATGCTCTCGGCTATGCCCAACAGCTGGTGGCAGTCATGCAACAAGTTGTTATGCCAAACGCCAATATAACAGAAGAAGAAGAACACGCATCCCGACCATCCTAACCATGTGAACGCTGGTAGTCGGAAAAACAACGTAACCATGGGGGCGGTCCCTGTCATTCCAAGGTGGCATGAACGCACCATTTTTTTTTACATTCAACATGACGGCCACCGAAGTGCAGCAACCCGTTGATGCAGCTGTCGCTGCTATGTCACCCGGATCGTTGGTCTGATTGGTTGAAGGACTATCTAACTGCGCCCAGAGGCATTTGAGCGGCGTCCATTGGTGACGCCCCTTTGGAAATGGGCTGTGAATGAAGCTTGCCCAGACCCACTTTCAGTTACAACTGAGAAGGGTCTGGTGTTAACCAGGCTATCCATTTCCTGCATTCTGGTGAATTGTTTTCCTCAACAATTTGTGCTTTTCTGCATCAGGTTATGGTGCAAACATCTGTCTTTATGTAAAGGAAAATATTTAAAAAATTGTATAGTTTTTTTGGGCAGGTTAAACTGGCCAGTTTTGATTATTGGGGGGGTTTGTTGAATGTCGCAATGACGATATTACTTGCGATCAATAAAGAGAGAGAAAAGTGCACTCAGTTGATATTTTCTTTCAACAAATTAAAAATATATATCGCAGCCTTTCGCGATGTGTTTATTGCGCTAGTTGCTATTGTGATGGCAATAAAAAAACAATATATTGTGCAACTCTAGTCACTATGTGTTCTTTTTTTTATTAGATTATTTGTTTGGGCATTTTGGGCCTTTATTTGACAGGAAAGGGGAGAGAGAAAGAGAGGGGGAATGACTTGCAGCAAAGGGCCATGGGTTCGGAATTGAACCTGTGGCTACTGCCGTTAGGACTGAGACTGTACATGGGGCGCACATCAACCAGGGGAGTTGCCATGGTGCCCCACGTTCTCAGTTAATTTATTTAAAGAGTCTATTTATTTAGTAAATTTGATGTGGGATTTGTTTTAAAAATCTAATTATCATTATATATATATATATATATATATATATATATATATATATATATATATATATATATATATATATATACATACTGTATATTAATATATAATTTTGTTGTTTAAGATAAAATACAATATCCATTTCACTTTTGATAAGAGCACATCTGTTGTTTTGCAGAGTTTAAAGAGTCTTTTTTTGCAAGTCATTCAGTTTAAGAAAATCGTAATGTGAACTTGAAATCGTGAATTGTCTTGAATGTTGAGTTTTGTGTATCGTTCCGTCCCTACTAGTCATCTTGAGGTGGACAGGTGTTAGTGAGAGCGGATGAGGCAGAATGACACATTCCTTGTTTGCCATTTGTCCATACATTCTTTGTTTAACTGTTAACTAGTCTCGCATTGCCAGACCTTCCTCCACTGCGCTGCAGAGGAGGGTCTGGCTAGTCCACACATAATTCCCTTATTAGGAGAAAAACATGCTCTGGTTTATTGGCATTTCTTTAAACCAATCACAATGGTCTTGGGCGGTGCTAAGCGCCGGACGGAGCCACAGTGCCGCTGCACATTAGTCTCGGGAAGGAACTTGTTTTGGTGGAACATGTGTACGTTCAAAACTCCGATTGGACAGATAGTCTAGCTAGCTGTCTGGATTTACCCTGCAGAGATCTGAGGAGCAGTTAACCATAGTCCTCAGAAATCCACCGGAGTTTAGAATTACAACACAAAGGAAGAGGAAGGGGAGGGACATCTGGCTGATTTTCCGGCGGCACCTAGACTGGGTAAACCCAGCCCGATCTGCCGGCGATTTGATTTCTCCCTGCAGCTCAGGCTGGAAAACTGTATGTTTATCTATCCTGCTTCCGTTACAAATTTGCGGGAACCAATCACAAACTTTCTTATCCACCTGGTGCGCTATTGGTGGGTTTAACACGATAACGATAGAGAAGCGACCAAGCAGATTTTTGTTTACATTCGACATGGCGGCCACCGAAGCGCAGTCTGGGGATAGCCAAAACCAATCTTTTACTCGCTCAGGACTCCGACTGTTGCTGGGGGAAACAGCTACTGTAACACACAAACAACACATCTGACCAAGTTCAGCATTTGTTTCACCATTTGCATTTATTATTGAAGAGGAAGCAAGGGAGAGAAGCAAGTTACAAAAGCACAACTGAGCTACATATGGATGCCACGCTACTTTTGTGTGCGGAGTTTTAATAGTTGGCAGGGTGCATCAAGTGCTGCAGTACTACAATACAACAGCTCACGGGTGGCCTATGGAAGGTGATGGAATGCCTCTGGTTTCTCTAAGTAACTGTGACTCTATTCAGCTGTGTTAATAACCAGCAAGTTGCTCTGAAGCCGCCCATATATAGCTGCCACTGGCACAGAGAAGAACTGCAAGACAATGATGAGAAAATGAATGTGAGGAATAAAAATTGACTGTGACATCAAGGCAAACAGGTTTTCTACAACAACAAAAAAAGAAAATCGTATTAAAGGGGAAGCTCTCACATGATTAATTAAATATGACAGCTTTATGTTGTAGTGTTGTCATTTATGGTTTAATGCAGGTGTCAAACTCAAGGCTGGCACCTCGCAGATTTTGATCCGGCCCGCACATCAATTTATGTTCACAAAAATGTTTGGCCCGCCTAGTTGTGCGCTAAACCAAGACGGGGAAATGTTTCTCAAACTGCAATTACCCGAAACGCAAAGCAGAATTTGGAAGATTTACTGACTTTAAGACTGTGACTTTGCATATTCAGGCCTGTGAAACAGGTTGTTGCAAATCTGGTAGCCTACTTTTAAAAATGTAATCATTGTTTTGCTTGATGTGTTAAATTCTTGGATGGCTAAGGTACTTTTTTGCTGAATTTTTTAGGGCTTTATGCAGACCAAATTGTATGTGAGAAGACTATATGAGACATGCAATACAGTCAAAAACATTTTACTTTTTCACTTAAATAAAAGCATGTCAATTAACTATACATGTGTGGCCCTTGATGTAGTCTCGCATTGCCAGACCTTCCTCCACAGTGCTGCGGAGCAGGGTCTGGCTAGTCCACACCTATGGGAGAGAAATGTGCTCTGGTTTTTTGGCATTTCTTTAACGGTGCAGCTGCACCATAGCCTCGGGAAGGAACTTGTTTTGGTGGAACATGTGTATGTTCAAAAGTTGTTTTAGTCGTGCAACAGAAAACTCAGATTGGACAGATAGTCTAGCTAACTGTCTGGATTTACCCTGCAGAGATCTGAGGAGCAGTTAACCATAGTCCTCAGAAATCCACCGGAGTTTAAAATGCCAAAACAAAGGAAGCCCAAGGCAACGGACATCCGGCCTAAATGAAGTACAACAGGCGGAATTACCGGCAGCAACGGAGCAATCCCGGAAGTGGAACGTTGTGTATACAGACTACCCTTCATGTGACTCTTACATTATTTTCCAATGTGGCCCTTAGTTAAGTTGAGTTTGACACCCCTGGTTTAAGTCTTTTTCAGTCAATACAAAAAAATGACATTCCCTTTACTACTACTGTGAGAATAAAAAGTAGGCTCTGCTTATGATTAACTGTATGTTAAATGAGAGTACAAAATAGCTGCCAAATAATTCCGAGGGGACCGCAGATTGTTTTAATCACTCCATCATAACTATGCAGGTAATATCTCAACATGACAAAAGTAAAAGTACAGTCAAGATCAAAATCGGCACAGTCATGTATGGAACATCATCATCAGGAGGTTGCTTTTTTAGGATGGATTTTCCCTTTAAAAGTGCACTTTTCTGTAAATGCACTTAAGAATTGGCAAAACAACCCAGTCCCTACACATACAACAGTGATGAGTAATTCCAGCAGCCCGTCTCAGAGAGGTTTATTGAGAACCGGTGCTAAAAGGATACATGTAGACCTTTATATATTGTAATGACTTTAACTCTGCCAGTCTGTGACGTCATGCAAAGCCCAAATGAAGACAGGCAAACCAACCACAGGATGAGAGAAAATATAAACATGTAAAACACAGATGAATAAATCCACAGATGGTAGAAAGATAACATCACTATAAAAACAACCCAGAAAAACAAGACACAAAGAAAAACATACATACAAATAGAATTTAAAGGCAACATTTTCTTTTATACTAAGAAAGAAGAAATGTTAATGGAACTCTCGGCTGTAGTCTTTAAAGATAAGGTGACATTGTGACACAAAAGCTACGATACAAAAAAAGCATTCTGGAGGAAAAAAGAAGAGAAAGAAAAAAGATGATTCAGTATGACATTGGTGGCCACACACCTCCAATTTCACAGCCAACTGCTGTCTAAGCTTATGCACAATGTTTAAAGGAATAGTTTGACATTTCTGGGAAATATACTTATTTGCTTTGCTGCGTTACATGAGAAGATTGATACCACTCTCATATTTGGTACATATTGTCGCTGTGGGGCAGAAACCTTGTACCTCCACAATTCATCATTTTAATTCTTTTAATAAATCAATGCTATTTGTCACCCTTTACCTATGTCTGTGGGTTTTTACAAATATTTATTTACAAATTAAATTAAAGGCAGACTTCCTCTAAGGTAAAAAGCTCAATAAAAAGGTTTTCAAATAAGCCTTTTTTCCTTAACAACAAAAGGTGTTCACCCGACAGAGACAATATAAAACAACCACCAATAGCCGGTTAGCTTAGCATAAGCTTAGCAATTTCCCGTCTTTGTGCTAAGCTAAGCTAATTCATCTCAACTCTCAAAAGTGAATACGCGTATTTCCCAAACTGTCAAACTACTCCTCTAACAATTCTTAAAAGCCGTTTACAAAATGAACATGTTGATCCAAATCAATAAATATGAAGATTGTCAATAAAATAAAAAAAAAAATGTTTTCAATCACACAGTGGGGGCTGTATTATAGAATACAAAAATGCTGGCGACAACGCTTACTGGTCTCACACAAAAAGACTGTGCTTGTGTTTTCCTAACTGCTTGCAGCAGCAATCACGGCGGTGACAAGTAGTGATAATGTGTAAAAGTGACGCGTTCTGATTCAATCATACGTCACTTTTGATAACAGGAGAATGAACCTCTGAAATGTAAATGACTTCTGTCATTGTCTTTGTTGCCTTGGATTCTCCCTCCTGTACCTTTCGAGAGCTTTTAGACACATTCAAAACTACATAAAATCTTGAGATAAATATTCATATTTACATGGAAGCCAGTCCTACAGAGTAGATATTCCTCTACCATTCTTATCTTTTACGTTCTACGCAGTTTACATATTTTTCTAAGTTTATAAATATATTTTATTTAAAATCTAGTAAAATAAAAAAAATAAAAACACACACACTTGCTGGCTGAACACAGCTATATAGTTTCACATGTTACAAACAAAATGAAAAAAAAGAAGCTTAAAATGGGCCGTTGTAGCTTTTATACAGTGGTAAACCTTAGAGGTAGAAAAAGTATAAAATAGCATTGAGAACTTTAACCAAACAACCACAAAAGAACAGAGAAAAGACAGCAAACATGTTTGGGTGCTCCAACACTGAGAACAGCTGCTGATTCCCCTATGTACCTTTTACTTTTCACAATATAAGTGAAGACATAAAACAACACAGCCGTCACTAAGATAAAAGGTTTAAAAAAAGAAGGGGAAGACAGGTGGTAACAACACATGTGGTGGTGACGTGACACGGTCCGAACATGGCCAATGGCAGCTATAGCATCCTAGCTAAGAGCCTGACTGCTGTGATGAGTTAAATACTGGACACAGTAGCTGTGTTCCAAACCGTTCCCTATCACAGATACAGTGCATCTTTGTCCATATGTGTGTGAAGTGTGTTCACCATTTCTGTAGTGGTGTTCCAATCCTCCGCGGTTAATTTCATTCACTATATAGTCCACTATAAAATACCCACAATGCGCAGCTAATTTGAGCGTACATACGATGTACCCGTGGATATATTAAGAGAGAAAGTACCCCTACATTTTACTCCAGTTTACCACAACGCAACGCGGCCATCTTTTCCCGAAGGAGGAGAAGAAGCAGAAGCAACTGCGAAAACTGAAATGGAGAAATGGGGCGGGCTTTCGTTTCTAAACAGTGGAAATGTAACATGCAACATATATATGTATATACAACCTTTAACTACCCTCATGAGTGCACACTTTATTTCAGGGACGTATTAGAAGTATTGGTAACACTTTACTTGAAGGTATCTACATAAGAGTGTCATGACACTGTCATGAACACATGACACTGGCATGACACATGAACTCTAACCCTAACCCTGACTTGTCATGACAAAAACCAAATGACACTTAATGACAGAAGCGTTATGTCATAAACGTTTATGACTTGTTTATAATGTTTATGACATGTTCATGACAGTGTCATGTAGATACCTTCAAGTAAAGTGTAACCAAAGTATTGGTTACACTTTACTTGAAGGTATTGACGTAAGAGTGACATGACACAGTCATGTCAGTGTCATGTGTTCATGACAGCGTCATGTCACTCTTATGTCGATACCTTCAAGTAAAGTGTTACCGAAGTATTTTTGGTTTCGGTTTGTTCGCATGATGCTGGGCGCGCCCGCCTCCGTCACACAAATAACCGAGGCATCTACTGACGCAACAATATGTTTAAGTGAGTGTCTGAAATCTCGTTTTGGTCGTTCCCTATATAGTTTAGTTTAAAGTTTAATGAACACTATATTGGGAATAGTGATAGAGTGAATGAGGGAACGGTTTTCGAACACAGCTAATGGGTGTGTTTGTTGCATGAGATAGATGCAGAGTTTTTGATGCGCTCTGGGTTCAAACAGCCACTGTCAGAAAAAAAGGGTTGGTCTGTCTCCCAGTTCTTACACAAAAAGAGAATCTGTAAAAGATCTGACCTAAGGCAACATCACTGTGTAGCTCACTGTGTAGCTGATGCCCATTTTTGTGTTAAAAGACAATAGTTAATCCCGGGTAATATTTTATTTTAGTTCCAATTTTTTTTTTGCAGCTCTAAAAAGAAATGATCAAATTCCTTTTAAAAGGATTTCCAGTCTGTCTGTACGGAAGCGTAGGGCTGCCACGCCTGAAAACAAAAAACGTATCAGTATCACGTTATTACATGAACAGTTTAATGTAATAACAGGATGTTTTGTACAGTATAACAAGATATTTTATGTTTTTTTACACAATATTTTCACGTTAATACAACACAAAAAACCATCAAGTTACAACAAGAACATTTTCTTGTAAATACAACATACTATTTATCACGTTATAACATGAAAGGTTTCTTGTTATAACCATAAGAACGTATTCAAATCATGTACGGTATATGAGCCAAATTTAACAATTCATCCGTCTGCACACCGTGTCTTCTTTCTAACAGGAGTTTCATGTTCTAACATAAATGATCACGTTATAACGTGAAACGTTACATGTTACAACACTTTAAAAATGAGCGCGTTATAACATGAAAAGGTTCCCGTAATGACGTGATCATTTCTTGTTATAACATCAAACTTTTCACGTAATAATGTGATAAATAGTATAATATAATAACAAGGACATTTTCTTGTTACAATTTGATAAGTCTGTATGTTGTAATAATGTGAAAATATGTTATAACATGAATTTTCTGAAATCCTTAATCCATGTGATAATTTATTATAATGTGAAACTTTTCACATTATAACGTGATAAATAGTGTCATGTAATAACAAGAACATTTTCTTGTTATAACTTGATAAGTTTGTATGGTGTGATAGCGTGAAAATATCTTGATAAAACGTGAAAATATCTTGTCATGAAGTGAAAAACATCCTGTTATTACATTAAACTTACATACTAATACATTTGTTTTTCTTTTCCAGGTTTGGCAGCACTAAGCTTCCGTATATCTGCCATATAACCTGAATGGTAAATTAAAATTCGGGACTCCTATTCCTAGAAACGTTATGCACTTTGGGGCCAGGCCTTGTCCTGTTTAATCACAGCCAGCTGGTCTGTGTCTGCCAAAATGCATCGCATGAGTCAACATGCTGCCGGCATGCGTTGT
This sequence comes from Zingel zingel, assembly GCA_023566125.1. Taxonomy (NCBI): domain Eukaryota; kingdom Metazoa; phylum Chordata; class Actinopteri; order Perciformes; family Percidae; genus Zingel; species Zingel zingel. Next base: position 26,510,463 of record CM042325.1, read on the forward strand.
GTCGGCCATCTCGAGAACAGACTGAAAAGCAGCGCAGGTTCAATTCCGGCCGCCTGCAGATTGGATTAGCGGGCTGGTGTCTGGTGCTCCGTGCTAATCAGGTGTCTGGACAGGAGGTGCTCTAACAACGCACAATTACTTTCACTTTTCAGATAACAAATGAGGACAAAGAGACATCAGCCGTGATCATACGTAAACAGACATCACTGGCTGATGCCTAGCTTATTGTTTTGCATTTTAGTCGTACGGTTTGTTGGACCAGAGTCTTAGTAGGGGCCTAAATCCGAAAATATAAAAATCTAAAGATAAATGATGAATAACTGTGGAACCCCAAAGTGTTCAATATTAAATTTATGAAATAATCACATTGATAAACTGTGTAAAATATATAAATGCATTTACAATCTGTCAAATGATAAAAGTTATTAAAAGTCCTCTCCATATAATACATTACTGTCCTTTAAGTGAGTAATAGCCGGTGGCATACAGCTGTTAGAAACACCACGCTGTAGAGTATAGTTTGCCTTCAAACATATTGTGTTTTACTAACTATAACGCTTTTGTTACAATTAACTGAACTAAGTATTTGAGGGCATCTGCAGCTGCAATACTGCTTTTGTTTGGTTGTCTCTTTTTGTTTTTATGTTACTGAACACTGCCATAAATGAACTATTGTTATTGCTATGCATGTTTTATGTTGTTTTGTTTTTTTTTACATGCGAGTGTTTAATCCCTCCCTGCTGCCCTGTTGGCGACTCGGATTGCTTTGTCAAATTTTGTAGTACCAAATCTTACAAAGTGTCTCCACATAGCCAGGTCTTAAATTCTTAATACATTTCTGATCATTCATTCATGTATTAAGTCCAAATTGATGCACATTGGCCACATTTTCATCTAATTTTGTGCAATGTCCAAACAAATACTCTGGACCAGGCATTATATCAGTGAGCTAATGTTGGACTGAACTCAATTTCCCGAGCCATGACAGTGACTGCTGAACCCAGAGAAACGGCGGACTGTGCCGTAGCTGCTGCAAGCGGTCTGTACAAGAGTTTGTGTGTGAGGGGTTTAGGCTCAGGGTCTGTGAGCATGCCAGTGGAGGTGGTGGAGGATCTGTCTGTGTATGTGTGTGTGTGGGTGTTTGGAGTGTGAAAGGAAGCTCCCTCTACGTCCCTTTAGGCGGTGTCCATTTTAAGGCTGTGGGGTCAATGCTCTTGCCATTTCCACGTTTGGTCTCCTTGGCCTTCCAGTCGTCGATAAGGTCCTACAGAAAGAAAATGCACCTTAGTTGGCTACACTAATGTAGAGCTGTGTTACAAAGCTAAAATGCTTGTGCTTGTCCTCAGTATCCCGGTAACAAGCGTTTTAAACTTAAATGGTAACCAATCAGCTGGGTAAAGTAAGGATTTTCTGCCAAACGGACAGAACAGTAGGTGTGTGTATGTGTATGAATATATGCACGTGTACATGTGTATTTATGGTCTTCAAGACAATTCAGATTCTATATATCTGTGTAATTCTTTTACTGTATTTAACGGTAATTAGGTAACTATGGGTGTGCTAAGTGCCATGTATGTCAAAATCTATAATTATATTACGTTTTGGTCAATAATGAGCTAATTATTAATGGGTAGGATTAAATAAGTTTATACTTCTTCCTACTCCTTTTTGTGCATGCTAATCAAGGAAATTCTCTAATGAAATTATGCTGAATTTTACATGCTCAAAATAAAAAATTTAAAAATAACAGCATGAAAGGAATTCTGACTTTCAAATTTGATGGTTTTGTTTCCCACCTGTCTCTTTAAAACCAGGTGCTTTCCCTTCCAGTATTTGAGCATCTGGAGGGATTGCAGTGTGCTGACAATATCCACTGGGTTCACTGCCGTCTCCTGACTGATCTCTGTGAACACAAGAGTGGGACAAGAGGAGGTCAGCGTGATAGGATCAGGACTGTCTGATTAAGAAGACTAAGGTTGCATTTACACATACTCAGACGGTCGTCAGACGATCCATCGACTGAAAAAGCTTTAAAAGCCCCTATTATACTCCTTTTCAGCATCATATTTGCACTCTTGGGGTCTACTAGAGTAGATTTACATGCTTGGGATGTTCAAAAAAACATGTTTCTCATACTGCCCACTGCTGCAGTGCCTCTGCCTGATACACTAGGCTCGTTCGAGATGAGCTGCGCCTCGCCTGTAAAAAGATGAGAGCAGGCGGCGGCAGCAGGCGGCGGCAGCAGACGGGGGCGGTGACAAAAAGCCACGGTCAAGTCAGACAATTTCCAGCCGTTTCCAGCAGCCTTCAAGCGGAACAGGAAGTCACAGAAACACTCACATCTGGTTAGGTCTGATTCCGATATAATAAAATGTAATCAGACCCATATATCAGCTTGTACACAGTATCCAGTTGTTAGACAGGCGTTTCCCAGCATGCCCTGGGTCCGCCTGGGTTCTTGCACTTGGTGAAAAGAAACTCCGCTGCCTGCCTCTCAAACCTGCAGCCGCCTTAATCATGTGAGGTTATTGTTGCCCAAGCATGCATGATGTCAGAGCAAGTCTGGATCAAGTCAGACACAAATCTAACCGGCATGCATTGGCCGGCAATCGCCGGTGATCGATTCTGTGCAGACCTGGCTCATCTCGAACAAGCCCTACTCTGTCTGAGCTCTTGGCCCGCCTTCCCGAAAAGCCCAGTCTGCTCTGATTGGTCAGCTGGCCCACTCTGTTGTCATTGGTCAACCAAATTTAAACGAGCCACTGGGTGTGCTGTGTTTGCTCAGGCAGCACCTATGGGCTGGCTTTCTCAATCAGTGACATCACTAGTTGAGGAATTTCAAACAGGAATGTGGACGAGCTACTGTATTTTCAGGCAGTTGAGTAAAGTGGTATCTGTGGGAGAGAAAGCTCCATTTGGAGTGAAATATGTTTTTTGTACTTTACACATCTATTACATAAACAAAAAAATATATATAACACACCAAATCCAAAAAAACAAACTGGGGCTTTAAATAAACTAATGGATTAGTGTTAGTGGACTAAGAATTTCTTTAGTTGAGGACAACCCTAGAAGTTACATATTCACAGTAACATTAAACAATTGAAAAACCATCTAGATCACAGCACACAACAATTTTGTTATGCTTTTGCTAAACAGCTTTATCATTGTTGAGCCTTGGGCTGTTTCTACGCAACTGAAAAACTACTCCACATTATAAACTTTATGTAGCTAAAACATGACCACATTCAGAGCTCTTTTCGAAAGGTGCAAACACAGTGGGCATAGTTAGAACGAATCAAAAGGCTCCTGAATGATGACAAAACCCACTTTCTACAATGTGCTAATCTCTACAGGCATGGCGGAGAATGGCAGAGGCAGAGTGGCCGCACCATGGCAGAACAGTGAGAATGCATTCGAATGTAGACTCAGACTGGAATGACTTGTTCCTCCTGTGTGAGTTGAAAAGATCTTCCTTAATTCAAAATAACATGCAGAATTTATTAAAGAAAAAAAAAAGAGCAGGACAAAAAGAGACTTGGACAGGAGGGAACGGAGCGTTATTACTGAAATACTCGCCGTTTTGTCACATTGTCATGGCTGCTGTCTGATCCTGGAGACAATCTATCATCTGATGCTTTTGCTACCTCTTTATTTAGTGAGACAATGACAAATGATTTTTATATTGCAGTGAATTAGTTATTTGTGAACAGTAACTCTAAAACTACGTGCAATATTGTGTCTTAGTCAGCTGTAATTGTCAACTGAAATGATCTAAAAGTCTACAGTGAATACATCATATTGGGTTTAAGACTTAACTAAATACTTTGTGTTTCGTGCCAATGGTTAGCATGCAAACAGGTGAAACTAAGTTGGTGAACATTATACCTGCTTGACATCACGGTTATAATAATTGTGAGCATATTAGCATGCTAGTGTGACTGGAAATCAGATGTCAAACGCCAGTCCGCCCATTCATTTGAATGTGGGTAGTGCGTTTAGGCTGTGGCGGTGCAGAGGATAGCGAAAAAAGTTGAAACAGACTTGACTATTGGAGAAACCCGACGTCATTCTGCAGTGGCCAATCACATAAGACAGAACACAATAGAGTGACATTTTGTTCTGTATAAATAACAAAGTAAAGGAGATACACAAATTCTGCATAATATATAGCCATCTGAATTTCACTAATCAAATTCACAGAGATTATTGCCAAATGTAGCTTTATTACATGAAGCTTTTGTCAATCTTGGAAGAATTTATACTATGCAAAACGAAGATGCATGTTAAAATAGACTGTAAGAGGGTCATCACTGGTTACAAAGACAAACTCTTAAAAAAAAAAATCTATCAACCTCATGTTATTGTAAAAATATAATTTATTAATCCAAATTTCAAAGATCCAACCCATGCTTTAGGGTACTATAATTTGACTATAACTCCTTGATTGAGTCTCTGAAATGCTGTAAAGGTAAAAATGTATGTCTGCAGTTAAATTACATTTCACTTAAAACTTTAAATTTGTTTTACAAGATTTAAAGCTGTGAATATTTTTGTCAATGCTTGTAGAAATGTAATGAGATGACAAGTTGCCTTGTTGATAACTGATGTCTGCATTTGCTTGTTATATATTGTTGTTTAACAAAGTTTGTTAATAAAAAATATAAAAAATAGAGTGAAATGTTATGTTATGTCACTCATCACTTGTAGGACCCGGTACGGCTAAATGTTAGCACCATGGAGAACACACAATGGAGACACAAATGGGCCATTTAAGTCACTCCGCTGCACAACCTTGTGCTAATTTCTGCAACATCTGATTTGGTGTGATGTTTTCATCACAGCAGCAGTGCTTTTCTCTAGAATGGATACAACCAGGAGAAACAAAACTGATGTACAAAGCAGGATGTTCCCTCAGTCCTCTGAATGCGTTTGGGACGACCCAGTTTTGCTCCAGTTAATGTCTTGTGTGCATCCACCTTCATTTATCACCTGAACGCTGACTTGGAGTGGCCTCGGTGCTCTCTGGTCCATTCACAAAGGCAGACACACATGAATGCACGCACGCAGGCACCACTGCCCACCCTTCCTCTCTCCCAAGTTGATTTCAATGGTTCACTTTCATTTACAAGACCCTTTTCTACTTATGTCACCTACTGCAGACAAAGTCTGTCGCATACAATACCCGGTCCTCACTTCATATTTAATTAGGCATTCCCGAAACCAACTCTGCCTCTGGTCTCTTGCGTTTTTCATGTGGTTCGGTTTCCTTTCGCACTGCACTTTGTCAAACGCACCGAACACTGTAGACACGTCACCCGATCGAGATGGTTGCTTGTTTATTGGACAGAATATCCCAAACTCGCTGATACTTCTGGTCTCAGAAATAATGGAGCAACACCAAATTTATAACGTCTTGGGTTTTATGGTTATGCTTTGGCGTTTCTAATATTTTAGAAGAAGGTGAACAATGAGCAGCTGACAGACAGCGAGTAAGGAGAGAGAGAGAGAGAGAGAGAGAGAGAGAGAGAGAGAGAGAGAGAGATGATGATGTCACACAGATGACCAGCAATGTGTGCTCAGAACAGCTTATGGATCTGAAAGTTATCATCCCGTAAATTATATATAAGTTTGTAAATTGTGTGCAAGGTTGAAATTGCAGGCTAGCAAATGCTATTTTTGGTTCACTTCCTGTATTTGGGTCGGATGGCGTTCTCACTTGAAGTGAACCAAACTCTAGTTCACTTGGAAGCAAATTGAGAGCCCCCGTTTTCAAGCGGCCCAGAGTTCCTTCGTTTGATCCCTCCAGAGTTCAGATAAGCTTTCACACCAGCCCAAACCAACCGGACTATCCGACCAAACGCTCCAGGGATCGTTTTAAATGGACCAAACGAGGTAGGTGTGAAGACTTGCCTGAATAAATAAAAGTGAATAATCTTTTGCCAGCATTTTGGACAATTGTGTTCCAGCTCTGACCTTTGATGGAGATCTCCTTGCCCTGAAAGTTGTTCAGGTAGCGCAGCAGCACCTCCTTCCAGTAACTGCGGTAGCTGATAAGGCCCAGGTCAGACAGGGGGCGCTCGGGGGAACCCACCTTCTCCTCCACCTTGGACAACAGGTAACCTTAAAGGACAGACCAGATAGAGACTTTTGTTGGCTACACTTAGGGCTGCACGATATGAGGAAAATATGCAATATGCGATAACGTCGAATATCGCGATAAACAGATAGTAAAGTGTGCTCAGTTGTGGATCTGCTGCATTGTTTTGCTAAAATACCACAAATTGTTGTTGTTTTCAAACCAAATGAAAGGAAATCATTTGCAACATTCTTTTATTGAACAAATTTAATATTGAATTGAATATAAAAGGCACCACTAAAAAAAGAATGACAGTTACATTTTAAAGTGCAGTTTTCTACTGCTAATTTCTTTTAACAAGACAAAAGAATCTCTGAATATATAATGTAATAATCGCGATGACGATAAAAAAAACCCCGATAAATTGTGCAGCCCTATGTACACTCCCCTTAAACATTATCTTCTTCTACTGAGAAAGCAGAAAAAAAATACAGAAAACATTGACAAAAATTAACGACTGTAATACCCAAAAACCAAGAGTTTGCGAGGGTTTCCTCAGAGGGCCAAGTGCTTCGGACAGCCTCCTAAATCTGGTGTTATTGCACTTTGCAGAATCCCTTGGCCAGTGTTAAGTTTACGAGACAAACGCATACAAGGACACACAAAGAGGAATACACACACTGGGTGTCTGCACTCACTGAAGTCTATGAGCATCTTGCCGTAGCCCTGCCTCATGTACTGTGGCATGGTGAGGATGCAGGACACGTTGTAGTTCAGGAACGAGTTCTTCTCCTGCAGAGGACGAATATATCCGTAAACACAACCGGGGGGTTTTCAGGGTTGATATCAGCACTAATATTTTGGAATTTGAGGTTCCTGATATTTTGAGCTGATAGTTACACAGGCAGAGGTATATTTTTTTGACAAAAAAGAAAAGTTTTTTTCATCTCATCTTTACTTCTGATTGCATTACTTTTGGCTTTGCATATTCACTTTTGCTAATTTATCTGATCTGGGAAACACTTTTTTTGGTCTACTTTTTTGTATCAGTAATCCATCATAAAGCGAGGACGAAGAGGACTCTGTGATCGTCTCCTAGGTTACCTTGGAGAAGTATCCAACCAGATGGCACCCTGTGTTGTCAGCTTCGGTCATGACATAGAAGAGGAAAGGTTCCACATCGTAATACAGAGTCTTGTGGTCCAGGAAGAGTTTCGCCAGCAGACACAAGTTCTGACAGTATATCTGTGAGGAAGAGCATCATAGGCATTATAATTTATCAAAGGTTACAGGAAACACAGCCAGGGTCCCCCCCGCCATTTTAAGGCTTAGGCGCAGCACCTAAGCCGTTTTTGGCACCACCTGAGCCAAATGAATGTAACTAAATGACTTTTCCCAGATCTAATGATTGTAGTTGGTTCCCAGTGGACTTCTTTAGCTTTAAGTTTTGTCTTTAAGCTTTTTCATTGTTATTTATTTATTTATTTATTATCTGCTCCAAGGTTTCCAAGATTTTAGACACGTGGTAATAATAATGGTCCAAAATGATGTAAAATTGATATTTTTAAAATGGAAAAAACATAAAATTTCCCTAAGGGAGGACCCCTGAACCCCCTTGCCAAGTCTTCCACAAACCTAGGGAAAGCACTGACAGCTAGCTGGCTAATCTTACACAGACAGATCTCCATCTCATTAGGTATGTTAGCATTACATTCAGGCACAACAATTTGTTAAAATGGCCGTAGACACAGGTCGTACTTCAAGCTAAAGAGGTAACACTAGAGAAAACTAACCAGAAGTGCCATTTTCACATGCAAACACATCTCCTTGATGCTTATACTGTTGAGAACTAGCTATAGGAGCCAGTGTAGGTGTCAAACAACCTCCCAGTGATGTTTGACATCCCACCTGTTTGTTCACCAATTTTCTCATTTTTTAGGTATGAATGAAATTCACAAGTGAGCCAGACTTTTGGTACGAGGTACAGATAGTATGCCTCTTTCACTACAGGGAAAAAAAACACTTATTATTATGTCTGGAGTTGCTATGGCAACAAGTGACAGCTGCCACTAGTTAGCTTTAGCTCAACAGTCTGACCAATAATTACTTATTTGTCATATCTAAACAAAATCAACAATTACCATCAACAGTCATAACCATTAAGACATTGCTGATGTTTTTTTTCAATTAATTGCAGTTAAACAAAGAAACCGCGATTACGTAAAAAAAACAACCAAAAAAACAATTAGGCAATTATGTAATAATTGTTACAGGCCTAAATAAGACTATTGCTACATGTGTAATGTTGTAACAAAGCAGAACAGGTAGCCCTATATAGCACTGTCTATCCTGATGACCAAATCTACTAATCGCACACCTTCTCATGAACAGGTGGCGTTCATCATTATCAAGTTGAAAACAAGTCATTTCTGTTTGTGCAGTTAGGAGTTCAGTGAGTCTGACTTGGGAGAGAAAAAACTCAAGGAAACAAGTAAGGGTCTTTAGGATAACGATACGAAAATGTTCTTGCATTAGGCCCAATGATTCCTGGACCTTCTAGAGGAAGGTCAGGAGGAGTTGTGCAGCACACTTTTACCTTGTTCTTCTTTCCGTCCACCTCAAAGACAGAGATGTTCCCCTTCCTGTAGATCTCGTCGCCTGGAGGGTGCTTCCACACACACTTGGCCTTTATGCAACAGAGATAAGGGAAATAAGCACCGGCTAGTTTATATACTAGTTTGTAAAACCTTTCACTCTTAGTTTCACATAGTGGTCATTCTAGATGAATTAAAAACTTTTTTCAAGGTTAAATGCACATCTGTAGTAGTATTTCACTAAAGTAAGATGAGGGGCTTACAAGAGATTTAATAAAGAATGGTCAAAATCAAAGCCACAGGGGCACAGATATATTCAGACTTTTAGTCCCTAGTATGGGTTCCAAAACCACTGGATGCTCCGTGCTTAATAAATGCCCTAATCTTAGACAAACATTTATGTGTAAAATTGGTGAAGTGGCCCTTTAAACCATGCTAGAGTATGTGCTAAGTGTAAAAAGGTTTAATCCCAGAGGACTGTTATTATTTAGTTTCAAAATTCAAATTCTCTTTTTAATACTGCAAAAGTTGCCACAGTCTTCTACAGACAACAATGCTGTGGCCATGTTTAATGCTTTGGAGCTTATGATTGCCATCCGAGCTCCAAAGCATTTAGTTCAGCAGAGCACCGAGTCCAGTAAAAGGTCCTCTTTTCGCTTCTCTCACTCCATTATAGAAACGGTGTGAACTACATTAAAAGGTCAAAGTTATACAGTCTATCTAAATAGAGTCTGCATGGTTTAGGAATAAAATAATGAATAGCCTTAGGCATTGAGATAGTATGGTTGGAGTTGGAACTAAGGCAGCCTCATTTTGTGCCACAGTCGTTTTTCATTTTGAATCATCAACATCACTGACTGGAAGCTGTAATCTTTTTGGTTATTGATCAGACAGTTAATAAGCTAAGATAAAGTCCCGCTCCCTAACTACACCTGGGAGATTTTGCAATATTAAGCAGTGTTTTTGTTGTGTTTTTTTTTTCCTTAATCAAATGTGGGATGAACGTGAGAACAAATAAAATAAACATAAAAAACACTGAAATAGAAGGACACATTTTTTAATACAAACGTTTGTTTCCCACTTTTTCTAACAATACATCATCTCCACAGTGAAAAGACCACTGAAACTTCAAAGAACACCTAGCACATTATACACTGTACTGTACTGTACTGCATGGTTGGTGCTGATGATCCATGTTTGTGTTATGCTAAGGAAAGTCACAAGTAAGTTTGATGACAAACAGTATATCAGCAGACTGAATCTGTAAAGTGAATTCTACAGGAGAAAATAATGCGTCCAAACAATGTGTGACAGTGGAAAAAAAAAAGTGTATCTGCAGGTCTAAAAACACCAAATTTAAAACTTTCAGAACATGATGCCAACTGGAATTGGATTAAAAGGTAAACCTGGGTTACCAAAACCAAGAACCATTTCTGTTTGAACACAGAGCTCTTGGAAGTTTATGAAACTACGCATAAACTAGCTAAATTAAAAGTTTTGTGTGATTGGAATCAGCCCCACTCTGTATTAATCTGGAGTCCAATAGTGTGACCGGGAGGAATTGCAAGTAAGATTTAAAGAAACATTCAAACCTAACTAGACTGTCTATCAAACAACAGTCATTTTTCACATCTTTAAAATGTAAAGCGTTGCATTGTGGGATTGTTAGCAGTTGATTGATTGATTATTTTATTTATAAAGGACAACACACATTAATCAACATTTCTGTAAATGTGCCAGTGTTAGCCAGCCGGCTAATTTTCAACTGTAGTCCTTTAGCCAGATGATTTTAGACCAGAGCAGCAAGAAGCAGCACGATATTTTGTTAGTTGATTTCAGACACAGCCATTCCCTCATTTTTAAAGGGTTACCGATTTATTTTAACCTGGACCCTATTTTCCTATGTTTTTGTGTTTAAGTGACTAATGGAAACAACAATCTTTGACATTGGTCCAGTTTTAAGCAAGATTGCTGCTTTTGGCAGTCAGCCAAACAAGCTACAATGTAAGTTAATAGGGAAATTGTGCACGGTTCCATTTACGTTCACAAAAGTGCTCGTTTTGCCACTGACATGCTCCGATTATTGTTCTAAGTGTCTGACAACATTATGGAAATGATATCTACAAACCTTTCTGTTAAAGAGTAATATCCTTTTTAAAAACAGCCGTGAAATTGGGTTAGCTAACGCCACCAGATTCAACGTAAATAAAGTATAATTTTAGCATATTAAATCCACTTCATTCAAAGTTGACAGAAGCTAAATAAAACTATGAAAAGCCGTTTTGGTTCGTCTTTCCACTTTTACAGCAATCACAACTCTAGTTTTGGTTGAAATAAACACATAGTTTACCGATATTCATGTGAAAATACTTTCTAAACATGCTCTATATAAGCTAAAAGTATTGTTTTTTTAAATGGAGTCTGGGAGGTTTTTGCGCTAGCTAGAATCAAGCTGTTTCTGGTTAAACAAAAAGGTCTTAAAGGAGGTTTCAAAAAGGCCTACCTCTGTAGGGATCATTTCCATAATGTTGTCAGACACTTAGTATAATAATCTGAGCCTGTCAGCGGAAAAAACAGCACTTTAAGAAAACGCACATTTGCCCTATAGGATTACATTACATTGCAGCTCGGTCTGTGGCTGCCGGTTACAGCAATCTCGCTTAATACTGGACCAATTTCAAAGAGTGTTGTTCCCATCAGTCACTTAGACACACAAACCATATTCCAGAGGTACAGAAAAAAACAGTGCAATTAATAACCTGGGTTTATATTGAACAATTTGTGGAATGTGTGTAATTAGTGTTGGGTAAATATATGAATGTGAATAGAACTTCTGAAAATATATTTTCATTGATTACAGATTTATTATCTCTATAGATTTGTTTAGTAGCTAAATTATTTATTATGATAGAAAGACTACAAAGGGGTAGGAGTGCATAAGTTTTGCTTCTTCCTACTCCATTTTGCATGTGTAAATAGAAGTCTTTATAATATGATTTTGTGAAATAAGGGGCAGGACCAAATAAGCTATTTGCTTCCGCCTGCTCCTTCTCGAACTAATCTCTTTTATATTTTATATTTTGTTGTTAGATTCTGATTGTTTGTGTTTTATTTTATGTTTTTTAATGTCTTGCAACGTTGTTGATTGTTCGAGATAAATAAATAAATAAATAATAAAAACATAAAAAATAGGGTCTAGGTTGAAAACCCCCTGAAATTACCCTTGTGACGTGTATATGCCCTATAGAAAAAGCTGCCCTACCATGTGCCTGCGCAGAATGGTCTGGCTCTTCATGTACTTAAGGCAAAACTCGCACATGTAGAGCCTCCCCAGGCGGGCGTATTCCTCTGGGTATGGAGAATGGTACCATGTGTCGAGCTCGTAGCGGCCAAACACGATGGTCTTTATCATGTTGCTGCCCTCCGACACCTGGCCGGCCAGACGAAGTTTCTCCTATACAGGCCAGCAAAGGAGGGAAAGGGAGATGGGGAAAGGAAGTGAAAAGGTACAAAAGAGGACAAGAAGAGAGGGCAGGCGAGCAGGCAGAGGGGAGAGAGGAGAAAGAGGAAATATCCCAATTATTCAGGGAAGAGAATCTGGTGAACCAAATGGTGTAAACGTAACGTAAGGCCTCGAATCAGGGGCAAGTGAATTTTAGATTAAAATTAATCTACATTACCAGGCAATGACAACTTTATTTGACAAAGAAAGTATAAAAAAAATGTTTACTGATGGATACCTATATTACGTTTTACAAGATGGCTTTTGTTTAGAACAAGTATATAAGTGTATGTCATTTGTAGTTTAACCGACTAAAAACATAGAACCATCAATGTGATTGTTAAGAGCAAGCCTGATTGAAAATAACATCTGAATGGGTCACAAAGTAACAGAGCAGAAGAAGAAACAAACACAGAATAACAGGAAGTGATCGTCCAAACTACCAAAAATATCTCAGACTCCTCATGTGGCTGCAGAGGAGGGTTTGCTGACTGAAACAGAGAAGAAGAGGAATAATGCAGAAAAAGGGGAGGGGGTGGGGGCAATAAAAACAAAGGGAAGGAGGAAAGAGTAAGGGAGGGACGTGATGATGAGTTTTCTCTCTTACAAGGTCCTCCGAGGCACGTGCCTGCGCTTTCCTGAACAGCTCGAGGTCGTAGTCGCTGGTGATGTTCTCCAGCAGCGGCTCCCTGCTAGCTCTGTGGCTCTGACGGTGCTCCTGGAAGTCGTGGGGCGGAGAGAGAGAAACAAAGAAAGTCAAAATATAGTACGGGAAGGATAGGTGGAGGGGAGAGGTTTATGAAGGAGTATTGTCCGTGGTTGTAATTGTTTTGAGTGTGGTCTAGACCTACTCTATTTGTAAAGTGTCCTGAGATTACTCCTGCCACTATAAATAAATAAATAGTACATTTACTTAAGTACAAATTTGAGGTACTTGCACTTTACTTGAGCCTTTTCTTTTCATGCCACTTCTACTCCACTACATAACAGAGACAAGTACTTTTTACTCCACTACATTCATTTGACAGCTTTAGTTACTATAGTAAACAAATTTAGGTTTTATTATAAATAAGCTACCAATACAATAAACAGGCCTACAAGTCCTGAAATGTTTAGAAAAAAAACTTAGTTGATTGACACAACTGGTTTGATCTTTTCCAGTTTCTAAAATTTGAGGAGGTTTCTGCATTGAGTACTTTTACTTTGAATACTTTGTCCATTTTCCTGATGATACATAGATACTTTTACTTGAGTGACATTTTCAATGCAGGACTTTTACTAGAGTATTTTACTCTACTACAGTAAAGGATGTGAATACCACCACGTATTGTAAACCTGTTCATTTCTCACCCACTTACCATGTGCTTCTCCTTCTGCTCCTTATTGAGGCTAGAATTCCTCTTCCTCCTCAGCTCCGTCACCTTCTCCTTGTAGCGCAGCTGACGCTCTGTCGGGGCCTGGAACCACACAGACACAAACACACTTAAACAGAGAAGATTCTGCACTTGCATTTTTACCCCTTTACCTTTTGAGGAGTGCCTGGTGAGAATATATAAAGAAAAAATGTCTTGCTAAGTTATATCAATTTCCATTAATACAAGTATAGATATTGTACCACTGCTTGACTAGCGAGCTAGATAAAGTAAGCGTAACCGTAGCAACAGTGGACAGCGAGGATCATTCAAATGTGCGATGGAATTATTGACAGTAATGCGTTGCATGCCTCCGCCAGTGTGCAGAGTCAAAGCAAAACAATCAAGTAATCAAGTAATATGTTGTAGTTATGAGTTTGTAGTGAAGTAGCCTTATTTCAGCAACCCACCAATGGCAACTGACTTCATTTATTTTATTTACCAACGTAGATCTTTACTCGCATTCGGCGTGTGCTAATTTTGGACCCTGAAAGTCCCCTGCCTTTAACACCTATACTGGCGTCCCACAGGAAGCTATACTCGGGCCACTTTTATGTGTATTTAAATTATATTCCATATGCTGAGGATACAGTGATCCATACTCATGGTTGCACAGACAGCAACCTGCTTACAAACACAGCAACACAACATGGATAAACTGTTCATCTTATCATTGTCTTAAGTTCAATGTACCAAAATCTGTGAGTGTGTTCCCTTCAAAAAGGCCATGTACCACTCATGGATAAAATATATATAGATCATTTTATCCTGCCTATATGAATTTCATAAAATATGTAATTTTATTCTGTTTTAGGGTTCCCTTTTAACATCTGGCCAGGGATAATGGATTCAAATCTGCTTTTTAGGCCAAATCTGGCTCATTTACGGTCTTTGTTATTGATCAACGAGCACTGTCCCTGTCATATAAACTAAACACATCAGACCAGGACAAGCCCTTTCACACTCACTGTGACTCAACCAACAGCAGCCTTTCATCACGTTGCCTCTGGCCCTGCTATATTGAGGAATCACCTCTCTGACCTGAGGTATTACTGCGTTAAAGGTCCCATGGCATGAACATTTCACTTTATGAGGTTTTTTAACATTAATATGAGTTCCCCCAGCCTGCCTATGGTCCCCCAGTGGCTAGAAATGGCGATAGGTGTAAACCGAGCCCTGGGTATCCTGCTCTGCCTTTGAGAAAATGAAAGCTCAGATGGGCCAATCTGGAATCTGCCCCTTATGAGGTCATAAGGGGCAAGGTTACCTCCACTTTCTCCGCTTTGCCCACCCAGAGAATTTGGCCCGCCCATGAGAAAGAGAGAGACATCATGGCTTGCAAACAAGCAAGTTGGTCAAGGCCACACCCCCACCATCCACCTCGCCCCCCCCTCTCTCCTCCTCAATAGCATTTAAAGCTACAGACACAGAAATGGCATGTCCAAAGTAAAGCTCATTTTGGGACTGGCTCTAGTGGCTGTAATTCTGCACCGAGGCTGAATTTCAGGAAAAAAACTTCAAATACAGTATTAGGGGACCACTAAGGCCTATATAAAAGCATCCAAAAAGCAGCATGTCATAGGACCTTTAAGAGTTATGCTGCAGAGTGTGGGAATTCCCCTTCATACACACAGACCTTCAGTTCATGATGGAGTGAATTGGATAGGTGAAACTGAGGAAGGGTCACAGCTTTCACCTGGATTCACTTGATTAGTTCAGCTGATAAAGAGAATAAGTTTTCCTGATATTCTGTACCCTCACAGAAAGACAGTATATGTATATAGTATATTCAATTCAATTCTATTATTATTATAGTATCAAATCATAACAAGAGTTATCTCAAGACACTTTACAGATAGAGTAGATCTAGACCACACGCTATAATTTACAAAGACCCAACAATTCCAGTAATTCCCCCAAGAGCAAGCATTTAGTGCGACAGTGGCGAGGTAGAACTCCCTTTAAGGGAGAAACCTTGGGTGGTGAGGAAAACTTCCTTGTGCATGTATGTTTTAGGTGTGAGCATGTGTCACCATGTGTTATGCTTATACAATGTGTGTATATATATATATATATATATATATATACACATATGTGTGTGTGTGTGTGTGTGTGTGTGTGCTTGTGTGTTACCTGGTTTCTTGTGGAGTGTCTGTTCTCGTCCTGGCGGTGTGACAGCGTCCTTTCCTCGGCCTGTTTATCGCGCGTCGATGCCTTGCCCTAACAAAACATCAACACTGTCTACCACCAACGACTCACAACCACCCCCACAGCGGAAAAAATTGCAGCAACCAACTCTGTGTTCCTGGGAGGCTTCGCAGCTTGACAACTTCAATTTGAGTCTGTGAGCTTCCTTCAGTTTCATCCACAGGACACTTGGTCACAGTGTGATGGCTGAGATGTTCCCACAGTGGAAACGTGGTATGACTAATAAGGTATATCATAAAAGCTACAAAGAAGTAACTGAAGCGAAGAATGTGACTTTTTTTTTTTACTCCAATGTGGCAGATTTTGTCACAACAAAACACAACCAAATACTAAATACTGTAAGATGACATAAAACACATAAAATGGTCAGAGCTTCCTGTGGGAAATGTTGCTGTTTTAAAATAGCATTCGGTTTCATGGTTTCACACTCACTTCTTACCCTGTGTGCGTGTGTGTGTACCTTGCATTCATCAGCAGAGAGATTGTGGTAGAGAGGACATCCTGATATGGAGAAATGTCTCTCGTGCCTCCCTGTTAGATGACCTGAGAGAGAAAAGAGAAGGAGAATTGGATTGGGGTTTGAACCTGGATCGTGTTTGCAGCTGCTGCTGTGGTCCTGCTCGACGCCCTGCTACGCCCTGCACTGCTAATACTATTACTGCTAGTCATTGTTCTACTATCCTAATTGTTACTAAAAGTGTCACTGTTCATCATACCAACTGCTATAATTATTATGAATCATATTTCTGTATATCTGTATCCAGTGTCTCTGTGTCCTAACTGGCCGCCCACCAAGAGCCAAATGCTTGCTCTTGGGCGGAATTGTTGGGTCTTTGTCAATTATGTCTAGAGTGTGGTCTAGACCTACTCTATCTGTAAAGTGTCCTGACATAACTTCTGTTATGATTTGACACAATAAATACAATTGAATTGAATTGAGAACGGGGGAGGGAAACAGAGAGGGAAAGAGACAGAGAGATGTATACAGAGAGCTAAGGGGGGGTGCATAGGAGCAGGACATCTGATCCAATGAAATACTGTTGCGGTGTTTCTGCCCTCACCCAATGAGTTGCACCCAGGTGTGGGACACTTCATGTTGAAGTTGTAGCTCTCGTGGAAGCGCCGTCGTTTCGGCCGGTGGGAAAGGTCATGGGCGGCGGCCTCTTTGAGAGACAGCTCTTTGGCCAATCTCTCGTCCTCCTCTTGTGAAACTACAATATCGTTGCTAGAAGACACGAGGTCGTTGCTGTGACTGGAAACCTCGATGTCTGAGTCTGAGGAGGGGGCGTTACCTGTCGGGGTCCGGGGAGGGGTCTCGTCCCGGTCCGCCCCCTGCTTCAGGTCTGGGTGAGACAATCAGGACAGAGGGAATTAGAGGGAAGGATTGCAAGAATGCTGTGTATAAACTTACAACTCCTGCATAAATCTGTGGTTTCAACTGAAAGTCAAAGAGTGAACACATTTAATATTTTCAAATGACTGATCATCATAGAGATAATAAATATGTACCCTAATGATCTCATTCTAAAGGCTTGGTACAATTATGGGGTAGATGAACTGTGGTTTCAGATTATCCAGAGAGAAAGTTGTCCCAGCACAAACAACAGAATGTTCAATATTGGCTTTCATGCAGGTTAGCAAATGGTGGACTAAATACAACTCCTGTGGGTTGGAAAACAGCAGTACAGCAACAGCAGCACTGACAGAAAACAAAAAAATGAGCATTAAAAATCTGTATATCCCTAAATAGCCTAAATAGTCTTGGATTTTTTTAAATCCCTTTTCTATCTCTATTGCCAAAATCTATCTTAAGGGAAGTCTCTGTAGACTGCAAATGTGACCACATACAGATGCAGTTAACACCCTCCTGCAGTGGCTGCCAGCAGAGAAATCCAATAGTAAAGACTGATGTTACTGCAGCAGAAGACCATTGCTTGAGCTCAGAGAGGCAGCTGAATGGGACATTTTACAACCCATTTCCTCCCCTATTTATCCAGTCACATTGGACTATTTAAAATGTCAGGCAATTCTTTTTTTTATTTAACTTGGCAGAGATTGAAAACCTCTGCCAATGCTAAACAATTTCTTTAACTTTGTGTACACCCCAAAACATCTTTCCTAACACCAACAAGCATTTAAAGTGAGTCACTTTCCTGATAAACCCTGCAGGTAGACAAACAAGCAAACAAAGACACAAAGAGGTACCTATAATAATAATAATACCTTTTATTTATATAGCGCCTTTCATGAAACCCAAGGACACAGAAATTACTGTGACTAAGTTTAGCTAAGCAAGGTTGTAGGATGTGGTAAACAGGTGGTGTTTGAGTATTTTTTTTTTTTTAAATGTCCGGGGATGTAGCATTTCGGATATCTGCAGGGAGGGTGTTCCAGAGAGATGGGGCTGCAACACTAAAGGCTCTATCTCCAAAGGTACAGAGTCTGGTGTGGGGAATGGAGAGCAGGCCAGCGTCTGAGGATCGCAAGTTTCAGGGTGGGGTGTATGGATGGAGGAGGTCAGAGAGGTACTGTGGGGCAAGGGCATGGAGGGATTTGTAGGTGACAAAACTCAGTTCTTTTGTTAAATATTGTGATCACAAAAACTTGGGTTGTTGGTCTTGACAATTCATGAATTTTTCGACAAGGATAATTTGAGTACTACATTGTTACATCTTGATATTTTTTTGCCCAACCAGTGAGCGTTCATATTGCGTGAAAAGTGCCAACTGTCTGTGGCTGAAACTAGGGCTAGGCGATATGGAGAACATCACGATATTTTTGACCAAATACATCGATCTCGATGTGGCGATTTTGTATGGTTGACTATTAGTGCTTTAACAACATATTTAAACAATGATAGTTTTGATATATAATCATCAATAATGTGGATACAATGACAAAGTTGGTAAAGGCAAATAATAAAACAGCTAGAAAGTTTAGAAAATTACATCACTTTACTGTGATGCAGCCTTTAAAACAAGGACAAGATAACACTTTTGTCGTATTACGATATCCAAAATTGAAGGCGATATCTAGTCTCATATATCGATGCCGATATAATAATATATTGCCTAGCCCTAGCTGAAGCATAATTGATGGAAGAACCACTGGTGCTAATGATAATAAGGAATTCCCAAGAATTTGTCTAGCTATTCTCATGGTCGAGGTCAGTTTGTCACCTATTGAGGAATTAGCTCTCGTTAACATTAAATCTGGTGTTCCACAAGGGTCACTTTTAGAGCCCATTATCTACAGTATAGTCTATAGTTATTTTGAGGAGTCAAAGAGGAGCCAAACGATAAGCCCCACATCTGTTGCTACTGTATGATTATTTCCTTGTTTTAATATGTTAACAAACAAACTAGGTTTATGTAACATAGACATGATGAAAATTCATGACTTGTGTTTAACTGTGTACCATGACATCACTCTTAATATTGTTTCACGACATGACTCAATGTTTAGGCACTAAATTATACAACTGAACATCCAAACAATGCATGTGCAGATATATCTGCTTTAATGGATACAGATCACCCCCTCCTGCAGTGTCTAAAGTTAGACAACAGATCCTGGTCTCTCTCTCTCTCACACAAGGTAATTCATCATTCGTCCCTTTGTCAAAACACAAGTCCAGGATATGCACAGAGACATATTTGTCTTCTTTATAATCAGGAACACACTGTGATCACAGACAGGGCTCATGACATTAGCTGAATGGCACTGCAATGAATGAATTAAACACGCAGATAGACGCCCTTCCTCCTCCTCCGCCTCTACCCCTCACGTCATTCTCTCTTTTCTCTGCCCTTCTATGAGATTAATATGTCATATTTCAAAACTGAAAAAAAGGTTGAAACTCTAACCTAACCCTTGACATCGAACAACATTGTTGCTAGTTTTTAGGCTGAAACAAAACTCAAATCTCTGCAAACATTGCTTTTGTATTTGAGTTTTCATTCTTCATAACTGCAGCACTCTATTTACAATACAACACATTTTCAGAGTTTGAAATGAGTCACTATTCTCCCGATCTATTAACTTTGTTTCCTAGGTTTGGAACCTTGTAAATGGTGATCTGAAAACTGTTATGTGCATATGTTGGGGAAATAAAAAAGTTCTGAAACATTGAAACGCAAGTTTCGAAATGGGCGAATCTTTATTTTGAAATATGCAAATGGACATTTTTTTGCCCTCCATTTTCAGACTCATCTTTCAGAGATGAGTTTAGTTTCTGGCAGTGTTGTCTCGCAGCTCTGGTCTGAAACTTCCACTTCAAAAAAATAAAAAAAATAAAAAGCAAGCGTCTTAAAGCGTCTTTTCAACCCACTTTAGACGAAACCACCAGTGGCAGCACTGGGTCTAACCTGTGTAACGGCAGCAACAGAAAGTTTGCTGATCCGGTGTCGGGTTAGTTGGGGTGGTCCAGAATCAGACTCTCGACACTGGGTCTTGCGCTGGTTGAATTTGAGTTGCTGCAGCTTTCAAACATTTAGTTTCAACCTTTCAAAACTGGTTTTCTTCTAAACATTTTATGTTGACTTCGGGTCACATTGGCCCGTTTTAAATTTTTGTTTTATATCAGAAAATATTGGACGTAGAAATAAGCGCTGAAAATGTGTGGAAGAAAAATTTTAAAATTTTAAACGTTGGAAAAAGCAAAAACAAATTGTGAAAAAAGGCGTCACAAATGTCAGAAAAAAAAAGTATTTTTTTCAAGGTTGAAACGAAGACAACACAAGGGTTAAGACATTTTGGGATTATATATTATGTCTAGTTTGTATGGGTTATTATTCGGTTTGATTGAACTGACAGATGAAACATGGTCACTGATAGGGAATAGCTGGGGAAAGAAATGTGTGTGTGTGTATATATATATGCATGTATGTGAATATACACATATATAAATAAGTGAAGAATTTAATTGTTTTGTATTTTACTAAAGTACAAACACGGAAAAAGGGGGTAGGACTTAGGACTTCTTCCTACTCCTTTTTGAACATGGAAATCCTTATTTGAATCATTTACAATAATTTTGAAAGATATGTTTTCTGCTGGTTTTCTTGCCTGTACTGAAATGCAGTACATGTTCCTATTTATCTTTATTTTTTAACATATTCAAAATAAAACTAAACATTATAATCATCTCATACCCTTCATCTACTCATCGTTCTTTCCTTTTACTCTACCTTTGGTCCTCTCCCTCCTTCCCTCTATCTCCTGACTGCTCTCTTCACTTTTCTCTTCTTCTAAAAGATACAGCACACACTGCTGCTCTCACCGTTAGCGTCGGTCTCTGAGCCAGACGACCTGCTCTGACGCAGTGGGTATTTTTTGGCTGTGGTGTTTGTCGCCCCCTGCTGGCTGCGTGTGATCCTGCGCCCAGAGGAGAAGACGGACGCAGCCACTGCTGCTGCTGTGGCCGACTCGGCTGCCGAATCAAGGCCTTCGTCAGGACCCGGGGCTGCAGGAGAACTGCTCAGTACTGAGCTGCAGTTATCTAGAGGAGAGGAGAGGAGAGGAGAGGAGAGGAGAGGAGAGGAGAGGAGATGAGAGGTTTTCAAAGTCCCTTTATTGGACCATTTTCAGATAAGATTCACAATCACAGAAAATCAACATACAAAAAAACAAGACAAAGAAAAACCTAAACAAACAAAACAAAATAAAAACAACAACAAAACCTATCAAACAAATATGTGCTTTTCTTAATCAAAAATTAAAAACCAACTCCCCATCCTCCCCCACGGAGCATAACACCGCCCCACAGCCCACAAATGACTGAAATCCAGCAAATTGTCCATAATCTGGTAGGAGGAACGTTCCACCCTCAATCGGGCCATGACCAGTCCTTCCAGAACCGGCACTGGCTCTACACTACCAGCACTCTGAGCACGCTTCCTGTGTGTTAGCCTGATGGCCAACTTTGCCGTCACATACAAAACGTTTAATCAAATGTGAACAGTCGCTTTTTGCTTTCTGTATTTTGGACCAAAAAGCAACAATTCCAAAGAAAAAAAACTCCCCAAAACCCACCTTTTAAGAAGCTCTGACAGCCGAGGACACTGAACAAATATTACATTACATGTCATTTAGCTGACACTTTTATCCAAAGCGATTTACAGTTGCTATATATATATATATATATATATATATATATATATATATATATATATATATATATATATATATATATATATATATATATATATATATGTCAGAGGCCTAGGGGGTTAAGTGTCTTGCTCAGGGACAGATTGGAATCAAACCCGGGTCTCCCACACCAAAGGCATGTGTCATATCCACTGCGCCATAACCACCACAAATAAATGTGCTAGCGTTTCCACCTGAAGACAAAAAAAATACATCCCTCCACTAGCTCTCGATCTAGGTGCGCTCTGTATCTGTTTGTAGCTATAGCCCCATGTACAATCCTCCATTGAAGGTCTGCTGCCTGCTTTTCAACGGGCAGCTTGTACAGGGAACGCCAACTGCCTTTCGGGGAAACGTCTGGACCAAAAAAAACAGTCCACCTCGACTCTTTCAGCTCAGCCAAAGACCGCAGGTTCAAGACCTTTATGCAGGTGTAATAAAGCGCTTTCTTCCCTGCAGCTTTAAACTAGTCCAGGTTAAGGCGTTGAAAAAGACAGTCGCTGCCCCCCCGTCATTCCCTCACAGCTGGGGATCGCCCCAGCTGTGAGGTCAGAGAGGGGAAACTGTACTCCCACCCCTCACTCCACTGATCACACAGAGTCCGATTCTGTACCACAGTTGGCTGAGGTTGCTCCAGGGCAGCACAAACTTCATTCATCACCCTGCTGATCAGCCTGATGGAGGTGATGTTGCTACTCGCTCTTAGGACGTCAACAGATGCGGCAGTCAGCTTTATCAGGTGACCCAGTGTGGTACGCCTCTCTGAGACTGGCCCGCAGGCTGGCAGACTGTAATGTTCGAGTCCTTAAAAAGTTGTTGAAAAACAAAGGTTCCTCAAACAGCCACATTCCCGGAGTTTCATTTGCATCACGAGAACATTTTAGGAGAGGAGAGGAGCGAGGAAGAGAACAGAAGAGAAAGGAGAGGGGAAGAGAACAGAAGAGAAGGAGAGGAAGAGAGAAGAGAACAGAAGAGAAAAGAGAGGGGAAGAGAACAGAACAGAAGGAGAGGAAGAGAAGAGAAGGGAAAAGAGAGGGAAAGAGAAGAGAGGAAGAGAAGAGGGGAAGAGAAGAGGGGAAGAGAAGGCGGAGAAGAGAGAGCAAGAGAAGAGAGAGGAAGAGGGGAAGAGAAGGGGGAGAAGAGAGAGGAAGAGAAGAGAGAGGAAGAGAAGAGGGGAAGAGAAGAGAAAGAGAAGGGAGGGGAAGAGAAGTCACTACAATTTTAGAGGGTTTTTAATTGGCAACTATTTTGATAATCAATTGGTAATTGAAGTCCTTTTTCATTCAAAAATGACATGTCCTAGTTCCCAGCCTCTAACTTGTGAGGATTTGCTGCCACTCTTCGTCTCATGTTATCGTCAAATGAGTATCTTTAGCTTTTAGATGATTAGTGATTTCATGTCAGCAAAGACGAATCACAAAACGTAATCAGCAGAATAAATGATAATGGAAATAATCATTTCTACTATGATTGTCAACATGGAAACTTGTAAGAAAATGTCCTGCAAAAACTTTAGTTTACAATCTGCTGAACAGACGTTCAGTTTTCCAAATTGTAGATTGATTTCTCAAACCTAAGCAGTCTGTAACGCAGCAACTCCAAGCAGAAACGGGAAAGAAGACAGAGTTACTTGTTGCAAATGGCCTAAATGCTTATGAAGAGACTAATCCCGCCACGGAAAAGAAGACTGAACCCCCAACGCCACTTCTTTTTAGAGAAAACTAGCCTCTGTGCTTTCTCTAAAGCCTCTGCGGGGACTAGGGGAGCAAACACAACTTCTCTCAGTGACAAAAAGCAGAGGAAAAAGAATCAACTTTTCTTTCTCTGCTGTAAATCCCCTCTGGCAGCCACAACAGAAAGAGGTCACACAGGGGGTGGGAGTAGAGTTTGTGTGTCTGTGGCGGGGGGAGGTCTGGCTGTCTGAACCCATTCATGCTTTAAGGCTGCCCATATATAGATAGATCCTGATGTACTGCTGAACTGAGGGGGGGTGGGTTTGAAGTCTCTCTGTGGTCCCTGAATTAAAGCGTCCTTCCTCATTCAAATGACACATATAAATGAAATTATACTATATATGTAGGAATGTCTGGCTTGGTAATAAATAGGTATGAATAAATATGTAGGAAAAGAGAAAATTAACCACTAAAATGTGTGTGAAAAGCAGAAAATAAAACAGGGAAATAGGCTAATAAATAGGTTCAATAATAGCCTACCTACAAGGAAAATTACAAGAAAATGTTAGTTCTAACTTTCTAAAGTCCATTCACAAGATCAGAGGTCAAAGACGCCTTTGTCTCCTCCAGACTGGATTACTGTAACGCACTTCTCATCGGGATCCCTAACAAAAAGCCTGCAGAGACTGCAGTGTGTTCAGAATAGTGCTGCAAGGATCCTGATGAGAGTGCGAAAATACGACCACATCACACCCATTCTCTTCACTGGCTTCCCGTTTCCGCCAGGATTGAATATAAGGTCTTCCTTCTTACCCACCAGTGCATCTATGGAAATGCCCCCCATCTGAAAGAACTACTCACCCCTCTAACTCCAACTCGATCCCTCCGTTCAACAAACTCAAACCGCCTCCTTCTCCCCAAGACTAAGCTCAGCACCGTGGGTGATGGGGCTTTCTGTTCTGCCGCTCCTCGGATCTGGAATGCCTTCCCCGACCATATGAGGGCACCTCAAACTATTGAGACTTTTAAAAAAGGACTTAAAAACATTTCTTTTTAGGAGAACTTATGAGTTTTAACTAACCCTGCAAGTCGTTGCACTGTCTATTTGTATTTTATATTGATGTTTTTACCATGCTTTTATGATCTTAACTGTAGCACTTTGAGATTTGCTCCAAATGTAAAGTGCATTGCAAATGAAATCTATTATTATTATTATTATTATTATTATTATTATTAAAGAGGCTAGGAAAGGTCTACGATAAGTTCTGAAATACACTGGAGTAGTGGTCATGGTAAAATAAGCCGGTGTAATTACAAGGTTATTCATAAAATATGTGATTAAACCAATAAAAAGGTTGATACAACCACACTTCATGGGTGTCACTTTGAAGTTAAAATATAGTAGGGAAAATATAACACTATAAATGTATGAGCTACCAAACTATAAGAACTATTTGGGGAGACTAAAACGTTAGCATGCTAGCCTAGATACAGCTATTTATGTGTTCCTTTCTATGCTATTAAAGTCCCTGATATTGTTTCTTATTCCACCATTTCTCATCCCAAACTTTCTATCGCTCTTGCCCATGTATGATATAATATATTTATTTGATTATTCGTTGTTCCTATAACGGATTATTTTTCAAAAAAAACTTCAAATGTTTACCTTGTGAGCTCCGGCTGAGGCGCAGTGAAGCTCGAGTCAGGCGCGTGCTGCTGCGCCTGTGCGCGCTCTCGGAAGCTTCTACGTGCTCGAGGTCGGCGGAAAAATCCGAGTCCTCTGTCCCGTCCGAGCTGCTGCCGGCGGTCCTCTGAAAACAACATGGATCAGCAAACGGCGTGATTAAACAGAAAGTCGGGACTGTCACCAAAACAGTATCAGATGAAGAATTAGAGAAATTCTATGGGACTGATGTAAGTAAAGTTTGTGTTTTTTTTGTTTTGTTTATTTATTTATTTTTACCAGCGGATAATTCAGCAAAGATCCCATACTGGGGGAGGAGCATCATCCTCTCCACATCCTTTCCGGGCTCTGCACCCCCTCTTGCCACGATGGACTTGTCAATAAATACTCCAAACAAGCCTAATCGGCATCAACAAGGGTAGACCCCGAATAACGCCGATTGAATCTATTGTACCAACCCCAAGTTGTCACAACGCCGAATTTCCAGATTGTAGTCAAATAAGTCGACTAATTGTTCATTACCATGAGAGCCCACAGAACTCAGTAAATGCATTAAAGTAATAAAAGTGTCCCATACACTTGTTTTACTGCATATTTTTGTCAAAATTGCAGGCTGCCTAGCTGCCTGCCACACAAAATGAATGGGGTGATGCTGATAACGGAGGCGTAGAAGGGGTGGGGCAAGGGGACTCGAGTGGTAGCCAACATGTCATTTGCATTGAACAAAAAACACAAGCTTATTTGGGGGGGCCCCCCTCCAATATCCTCTGAAATATTATCTCAAATGTTATATTACAGGGCTATCTACAATTGTATAATAATTGGCGAAAGAATGATGTGTATATATATTTCTCTGTATTTCATTCATTGCACTTCATATTTAGTTCACAATCCTATTTTTCTATTTTCTACATATGACACATTTAATTGACACAGGGCAACCCAAGAAAAAAAAAACATGAAGGATATGATATAACCCTTTATTGATGCAGCGCGACAGAGAGAGTAAAGAAAATAAAAATGAGGAGAGCTACACCATGAATCAACATTTAGATTTAAAGCCATATACGGATACAAAATAAGTACAGTACATGGGGGGCAATCAAAATAGGAAAGCTTTACACAATGCAATACCCTACTACACTATACACTGTACAATGCTGTATTAGCATACAGACTAATGTTGATAACATTACACCATTAGGCTACTTGTCTTTTAATATCAATACAAATGAACTACATTTTAAATGGTACTAAAAGACAGTAGCAAACAATATATAAGTGTGGGGGGGGGGGGGGGGAACTATCACTCTACACTACAACCATAGATATATACACATGGACCACGGCGCAAATTCGACGTTTTATTTATGACAACTTCACAACTGAGCCACTTCATTTACATATAGCCATACAAAGAGAGCAGGCGGAGTTTGAAAGAGTCAGACCAATGAATGTTGCGTTGTCTAGATTCTGTCCAATCACAGCGTTGTTTTGGTGCTTCGTTCCATCCTCGCACTAGAACAGCCTGTACCTTTCAACAGTTAGCTAAAGCTGCCGTTATTGACGTTAACTGAGGTCAGCATGTCTATGCGCTCCGCAAGGTGATAGAAATCTGACCAAAATTCGCAAAGCCCACATTTTCGAAGCTCTTCTCACTTTACCCCGAAGAAGCGACACTTCGACATGAACACATTATTGCAACTCAGCAACAAACATTAGCTAGCGTAGCTTTTAGCAACAAAAAACGACAGTTCAAGTTGAGTGACTCTACCAACATTGATATTCAACACACATCTACAACGTACTAACGGTATCTTGTAGGGTCGCATTTCAGCTCACAGGCGGTCGAACAAATGTCTAAAGCAGTTAGCTAGATATTGGCTAATATTAGCTATGACGTTATGTTGTTGTGTGTCCAATCTGCAGTCTTGCACTAACGGCTGAGTCTACTGCAAACCTCTGCCTTACCTTTCTCCGGGGCATTTTCAAAGGTGTGGCGTGTGTCGCCTCTGGAAGGTTATTACTCCTTACTTTGGGGGAAATGTATCACAGGTTATATAAATAATAAGAATAACAAACCGCCAGCTTTTGAGCCAATTCAACTGAAAGAAGCGCACGATTTTTTTCCGCACTTCCTTGTGAGTACAGCGCAAACTCGTTTTTTTGGGGTCCGTTGACAAAATGCCTCCGTGTGGAACATACAGCTGTGGTGGTCCTTTGATTCAGCACATTGAACGTCACGCCAGTGCGCTCGAGTGGATACTGGTAAGGGGGGTACATTATGTCAACTATTTAAATGAAATAAAGTTAATGAATTAGGTTAGTTACTGAAATATTAACAAACCAAATATTCACAGTAATAACTACGTTAATTAAACTAATCATGCAGGTTTTATGTAACACAAAGCGGAACCACCTGCTAAAACCAAATTAGGGTTTTTTTCACAACATTTTAAATATATCTGAAATGGCTGTCGTAGCTTACCAAAAACATAAACATTACGTTATTTGCTTAAATCCAGTCTAATAACTGAACATTGAGAAACCGGACACAACACCGGAAGTGAGCAGGAGGGAAACCTCTCGCTCCGCGTAGATCAAGGTAGCTCTGCAAGTTCATTTGGAAGTCTCGATTGGAGAGAAGCTAGCACGTTGCATTTGACGTGAAGTGGGGCTACAGTCGTCTTCCTGCTAGACCTTTCTCTTCCAATTTCTTGGTACCATATTACACGCTTCAAATCAGACATTTGTACCCTGGACGCCATCCAGAGACGAATACCAAGCGCAGGGGAGATTCGCTTCCTCACTGACTCGTACCGTTAACTATTATGGCTGGTAGCACCATCAATACAGTGCAGAATATTTTCCAAAGCATGGAGTACGGACCAGCAGCAACTCCCAGCACTGCCACTGCACAGGTAAAGTTATCAACCTAATTCTTAACAGAACATTGAACGGCTATGGCTGGCATAAAACTATAGTATGCTGCTGCGTACTGGCAAATATTAGCATGTTTTACGTCCTGTTATGCCATTTGACCCAAGTGAAATTCATTAGCGTTAACTTTTAGCTGGCTGTAACTCACAAGACAAACATGTGACTTGTGTTCTTGTCAAGTTACATGTATGTTACATGTATTGGTGTGTACAGTAATTGTGGAATGTAAAGGCTGAAGAAACATGTTCCCATATCCCAGTACAGTCACTAAATGTGTTGTTATATTGCCCTGGTAGACTGATGATACAACTCGACATTGTTGACAGTCGACCTCATCCCTGCACTCTGTCTTTTTTTTTTCTGTAACAACTTAGAGGCTGAATTAAGGTCGCCCAAGGAAAATGTAGCTGTGGAATATTATAGCCAGGGTTCAAAATCAACCTTTTCGTTCACCATCCAAATGGCTAGTGAATGTTTGCCAGCCACTCTATGAATTACTATTGTTTTTTTTGTGGCTGGTGAGTGAAGCAAATCTACCAACCACTTGCATATTTTACCAGCATTTGGCTGGTGTGTGATTCTAATTTTGATCCCTGATTATAATGTGATATCATCATCATATATGTGATTTTGCTAGCCGAAGATGAGCTTGGGGGGTTCATAGAGAAGTTAAGCTCTGTACTTTGGTCTTCTGTCTGTAAATAGTTGACACATTCCGCCTTTTATCAGTCACTGGCCAGCAGAGGTGGGGTCTTCCTGACCAATGAAATATGAGCATATAGAATTAGAATCAGAAAGAGGATTTTTTTTAATTTGCCAAGTAAGTAACACTTACAAGGAATTTACTTTGGTGGTTAATATACATAGACATATTAAACATTAATATTAAATTAACAAATACGTACAAAATAACTGTTTAACATTAATTAAAAAATTCAAACGGGAAAAGTATTAAAGGGGTGCTAGAATGCAAAACCGAGTTTACCTTGTCATAGTTCAATTACGACAGTTCGGTGGGTAAAATAGGCATACATAGTACCTGAAAGTCCCATTGACAGCTATTTCCTCTGCAAATCTCACAATTTGAAACTGCCGCTGAAAACTGGCGAATCTCAACAAAGCTAATAGTTGACGTCAACTCGGTGGCTCCTCCTTATTTGGCTCTAGTCTCTACCTTTTGTCACGCCCCAAAATTTACATACAAACTAGAGGTGCAACGATGAATCGATTAGTTGTCAACTATTAAATTAATCGCCAACTATTTTAATAATTAATTAATCATTTGAGTCATTTTTTTAATAAAAAAAAAATAAGATTTCTCTGATTCCAGCTTGTTAAATGTGAATATCTTCTAGTTTCTTCTCTCCTTTGTGACAGTAAACTGAATATCTTTGAGTTTTGGACAGAACAAGACATTGAGCACGTCATCTTAGGCTTTGGGAAACACTGATCCACATTTTTCACCATGTTTTGACATTTTTTATAGATCAAACAACTAATTGATTAATCGAGAAAATAATCGACAGATTAATTGACTATGGAAATAATCGTTAGTTGCAGCCCTAATACAAACCACTGGTCTGAGACCAGCTGGTGTTCTGAATGTTGGTTGTGCAGATCTTAGACACTTTATAGATTGTTCATCTGCTATTTCATTACTACATTCACTTCTGAGACTTTGTTATGCGAGAAATCAACTATGTAGAGCTCAAATATGGGCCGTTTTACGAAAATTGAGGGCTAATTGCAAATTTGGTTTAACTGTGTCGGAGTTCAGATGCTCCACAGTCTGATGTGACAGCTGGCGGGTGCCTGCCGGCAGGCGCCTGCCGGCGGGCGCCTGCCGGGTTCTCTGGCTTGCCGCCCAGCCTGTCCACCTTCACAGACCCCGCTGTGAGCTGGCTGGAGCTCTATCAGGAGACTCGCGGACGAAGGGGTTTATTTCCCCGATCGTTTGTTTAAATAACTCAACACACATATCCATTATAAGATTAACTAGAACCTGTGTTTTTTTTGGATTTTATAATGCTCCACAAGAGATTGCGGGCGTAACAAGCTCGCTGACTCACTGTATCCCCTTCTGATCAGTGCTGCTGTAGGCCTATATAGGAGAAAGCAGAGAGGGGAGGGGCTGCTCCTCTATGGAGGATATATTTATTCATAATTCAAATTGAAAGTCCAAAGAGAAAACGAAGCAAGATCAAATTAAAAATAGTATTATTTTACTACGCTACTAGGAAAAATCATGCCATAATTAAATGTGAAATGTAAAAGCTTAAATGGAAATACTTAAATTAAATCTCAAATAGAAAAAAAGAAATTATTTTATTTTAGCCTTTGCCTTTTTATAATTTTCAATTTGACACTTCTCCGCCCGGGCCACATCGCTACCTGGATGTGTGATGGCTAGACGAAAAAAAGGGGACACGCCGAATCTCTTATGAGCCGCAGCCGAGCCGCGATATTCAAGAATTGATTGTTTTTTTGGGGGGGGAAGGGAGGGAGGAAGCCGGTTCAGCCTGCTGGAGAAGCCGCTACAGTGCGTAGCGATGTGCCCCGGCCCCGGGCAAGGGAAGGGAGGAAGGGAGGGAGGAAGCCGGTTCAGCCTGCTGGAGAAGCCACTACAGCGCCTGTCTCCTTACCTTGCCCGGGGCCGGGGCACATCGCTGTAGCGGCGATGATGCCGAATCTCTAGATGAGCCGCGATATTCAAGAATTGATTGTTTTTTTTTCGTCTGCTATATTTCACCACCAAATTCATTTCTGAGGCTGTTTATGCGAGAAATTAACTGTGTACAGTTTGAATATGGGCAGGTTTACAAAATTGTACGGCCAATTGCACATTTGCTCTGATATGTTGTCGGACTTGGAAGCTCCAGTCTTAGGTAACGTGGGTAGGTGGCCGGGATCGCTTGCTTACTGGTCGGCCAGTAGGCTAATGCTCAGAGACTCAACTGGAAGTCGTTTCAGACCCTCCCACCAGCCGTTGGGCCACGCCTCCTCATTTAAATTGACACCTGTCACTTCTAAATAAAAAGCTTAATGTTAAATCGAAATGTAAAAGGTGAATCTTAAAATGTCAATGTCAAATGTAAAATTCAAAAGATAAAATGTCAAATTGAAAATTATAAAGGGGAAAGGCTAAAATAAAATTAATTTTTTTCTTTTTGAGATTTTAATTTAAGTATTTCTATTTAAGCTTTTACATTTCACATTTAATTATGGCATGATTTTTCCAAGTAGCGTAGTAAAATAATACTATTTCTAATTAAAATAATACTATTTGTAATTTGATCTTGCTTTGTTTTCTCTTTGGACTTTCAGTTGGAATTATGAATAAATATTCCCTCCATACTCCTCAGTCGCCAGATTTGTCGCTTTTGTCGCTGAATCTCGCTAAGTTGGCAACACTGGTCAGCTTTGCTCAGCTTGTTGTAAAGGTGTGTGTGTGTGTGTGTGTGTGTGTGTGTGTGTGTCCCATGGCAAGTGCTGGTAGGACCGTGATTTCTATATTGACCAAAATAATTGTGATTATGATATTTTCCCAGTCAAGCAACCTTACTTAAAGCTGTTTTTTTAGGGCCATCTACTTCAGATCACCTAAGACATATTTTCTTAATGATGTCAAACACCTCTCAGCCAGGTTGCATCCTCAGAGATGATATTGGTTACATATGCATCTTGAATATTGACTGTGGCTTTCTTCTCCACCAGGCCTGGTTGGATAACCATTCCCGCTCTCTTGGTCTGTTCATCGATGGCAAGTTTGTCCGTCCAGCAGACAGACCGCATCGCTCCCTGGCTGATTCTAAAGGTGGGAGCAGCCTGAAATGACGCTGATGCATTGGATACCAACACAGCTTACACTTAGCTCTTTTTCACGTTCATCTTTTTTTTTTTTTTCTTTCTTTTTTCCAATTCTTCGAATAAGATATGATTAAATAGGGGCGTAACGATACATCGATCTGGCTCGATACATCGATTCAGTCCTCAACGATCCAATATTCCGACACAACGTGAAAGTATCGATACATATTGTCATCTTTTAAGATGCACCTTTGTTTTGAAATTCCCACTTTATATTAGGGCTGGGCAATAATTCAATATAATAATTTATCGTCTTTCAATGGAATCATATCGTGATGAAATCATATATCGTGATATACAATTACGTTACCTAAAAAGATAATAACAAGCATATACTAACTCAATTTTGTCAGAAATTCTGTTGTGAAACATTTTTAGGGAATATCATTTGAAGAATTGCAGATTTGTTTTAACATCACACTATTTCCATGCATTTTTTGTCCATGCATGTAAACATAGTAGGTAAAAAGCTGTAATTTCACTTGAAACTGTTTACCACATTCTTGATGATTATTTATCTAAAATCTCATTGTAAATTTTTTTGTGATAGCACCAATTGTTAACCCTACAATATCATCACAACATCGATATTGATGTATTTGGGATATCTGATTCCATATTGCCCAGCCCTACTTAATATGTATTCTTTTTATTAAAAAAGAGTAGTTTGTTTTTAATATAAATGTCTGGAAGAGCTCAGTAATGAAATTATCAAATCATATTTTAGTTGCTATTTCTAAATATATATATAAATGTAACTGATTGTGTTAAATGGTCCTATACATCGTTTCATATCGGTCGCAGGCCCCTTAATCGAATCGACATTGTATCGTGGCAGACTTTGTGATATCAGCAAATATTGTATTGTTGTCCAAAGAATCGATATAATATTGTATTGTGATAAAATGTGTGATTTACACATCCCACTGATAAAACCACATGCCTGTTTTTCTCTCCTCTGGTGTCCAGGTGGTCATGTGTGCAGCACAGTGTGCGCTGTGGAGGAAGATGTTTCCCAGGCTGCCTCCTCTGCTGTTAGCGGCCACAAGGCCTGGAGCGGCCTGAGCTGCTACCAAAGGGCCAAAGTGCTGCTCAGGTAAGGCCTGTAACAATTATTACACAAAGTCTAATCGCAATTTTTTTTTTAACGTAATCGCAGTTTCTTTTTTTTTTAACTGCAATTAATTGCTAACATTAGCTAAGGTCCTAAGGAGTATGGCTGTTCATTTAAGAAAAGCAATGTTTTATGATAATCTAGAGGCGTGGTTTACTTCATTACATTATCTGGGTCACATAACAGTGATATCCTGGGATTAATTCAAACCTTTAATTTGTTTAAAATAGTAATACATAAATAACATTTTCAAAATTTGACTAAAGGAGACAATTCTATTGTTAAATGCAATTATTTCTGAGTTAATTAATTGTACACAGGGTCCATTTTCAATTCCAATTACGCAATTTTTGATCATGCACAACAAAACATGCAAAAAATGAAATCCCCCTTTCAAAACCATGGATATAGTGCCACTCGGCCAGGAATGCCAAAACACTTATTTATGAACTTCTATATCCAATGGAAAATAATGTCAAAATGAAATAGCACAACATGGTGTCAACATCAAACACAGCGCGTTCAAGCCGGAGAGCAGAGTTCACTTTGCGGCAAAAACTAAAAACTTTCACCCAGGAAACGCTCGTTCGTTCCTCGGGAGTGTTTTAACCACGATCTTTTTCCTAAACTTAACTAGTCCTGATGGGTCAGTGTAACGCTTATCAGTTCAATTTTCTAAGCACAAACGGGCATTTGGAAAAACAGAAAAATAGGTTAAAATATCCAATTTTTAATTTTTTTTCCGCCTAGACAAATTAAAAAATTGGATCTTTAAACTGTTTTTCCAATTTTCTGTTTTTTTATTCAGAGGATCAGAAATTGAAAAAATTACAAAATTGCGTCTGGGCTCCAATTATTCAATACTGCAATGGTATTCTCTTTCACTACTTTGTGGAATATGCAGGTCATTAACTGAATATGGACCAAAAAAAAACCAAACTGATAGACTTTGGGGTCAGAGGTGCTTGCAACTGATGGTTTCGAGTGTGGGGGGGGGGGGGGGGGACGTAGCTAGGTGGAACGAGGGAGAGAATACCATTGCAGTATTGAATAATTGGAGCCCAGATGCAATTTTGTAGTTTTCTAAATTTCTGATCCTCTGAATAAAAACAGAAAATTGGAAAAACTGTTTAAAGATCCAATTTTTTTAATTTGTCTAGGCGGAAAAAAAATAAAAAATTGGATATTTTAACCTATTTTTCTGTTTTTCCGAATGCCCGTTTGTGCTTAGAAAATTGAACTGATAAGCGTTATACTGACCGTTATGGTGTCTAAACCTAACTATCAGAGCCACTTGATGCTTATGTTTTCTGCCAAACTCCACTACCATAAACGTGCTATATAAATAAATTGACATTGACCATGGTCCTTAAAAGGACCGTCATCTGGCGGTCACCTATCGGCGGCTAACCAACTGCCGCTGGTAGCCGGCGTCCCGGAGCTCGGTAGCGGCTAAATACAACAGGCAGCTGCCGCTCAGATTGTATGGTTCTTTGGGACCATAGACATAGTTCACGTTACAGCGCTTTACTTAGTTTAAACTACTTCTATTTTAGGTATATAATATATGGTCTATTGAAATTGAATGAAGTAGCATTGATCACTTTGAGCGGGGGATACATTTAATCCCCACCAGGGATAAAAAAATAATTGAGCAGAGGCAGGGATATGTAGATCAGAAAGGGGAAAATCGCACCCCGGTTGTACAGTAAAATTGTTGCGGCTCTACGCTCAGGTACGACAAACTCACCTTGACACATGTCAGGAACCGCAGCGGCAACGGTTGGAACCGCTGTCCTGATGTGGAGATTAACGCCCCCTGTCCTCTACCAACAGGCTGGTGGGCGTCCTCGGGCAGCACGGCCAGTGTGTGTCAGAGCTGTGCGAGCTGTGTGAGGCGTCTTGCTCGCCCTCCGCCCTTGTCAGACTGCTGCAGTACTACAGCAGCTGGGCTCAGCTCAGAGACACTCTCATCCCCAACTGGACACCGCTGGGTGAGCTTAACAGGGGTTTTAGTCACAGAGAAACATTTGGTGGTGGTGTTCATTTTCAATAGAGCTCTCTTTTAAATCTTTAGTTTTTCCTGTTTCCCAGGTGTGGTGGCTGTAGCCGTCTCTGAAGACTGCTCTCTCTACTCCCTTATGCTCAAAGTCCTACCAGCACTCGCCATGGGTAACACACACACACGCACACACACACACACACACACACACACACACACACACACACTGTGTTAATGAGATACACATTGAAAAAGTTCCTTTGTAATTTAGGATAAAATCTAGGGCTACAGCTAATGATTACTTTTATTATCGATTAAGCTGCAGATTGTTTTCTCGATTGATCAATTGTAATTAACACCAGAAAACGGGTAAAAGTGCCCATCACAGGGCGACCTGGTAGCTCATCTGGTTGAGCGTGCGCCCCTCCCCCCAAAGGCTCAGTCCTTACAGCAGCAGCCCGCGTTCGAGTCTGAACCGCAGCCCTGTGCTGCATGTCATCCCCTCTCTCTCTTTCTTTCCCCCCTTTCCTGTCTTTCTCTGTCCTATCAAATACAGGCCAAAAAGCCCCAAAAACTGATCTTAAAAGAAAGTGCCCATCACACCTCTTAGAGCCCGAGGTGATGTCCGCAAATATCTAGTTTTGTCAATGTAAAGATATACTTGCGCAAATGAAAGACAAGGGACATCAGCAAATTCTTTAGACATTTTTCACCATTTTATAGATCAGACAACTAATTGATTAATCAAGAACATAATCAACAGATTAATTGAAAATAATCGTTAGTTGCAGCACTAAAAAAATTACATTTGAGGGGCCGAAACCATTACATGGTCAGAATCTTTGTTTCGAAATAATTAATTGGTTATCAAAATAGTTGCCGATTAAATTTCTGTCAGGTGATTACTCGCCTAATCATTTCAGCTCCAATCAAAACTGTTGAGTCATAATTGAATGCTGCCTTCTTCTAGGCAACTCCGTCGTCGTGGTCCCTGGTCGGAGCAGCGCCCCTCCAGCGCTCCTCTTGGCCCAGCTTTTCGTGGGAGCAGGACTTCCCGCCGGGGCTCTTAACGTCTTAACAGGAAGTGACATGTCGCTGGGTGCCAGAGTGGCCCAGAACCCCAGCATCAGCTACGTCACGTACAGTGGCAACAAGCAGGTACGTGTGTCAAACAAATTGGTGTTGCTTTCTTAACCAGATAAACCTACCTATACATTTGTTCTAAAGGGGATAGTTTCGGAACAGTCAGAGGTTCCACTGGATGTCCTTCACCTTCCGCTTTCTTTGTATTGGCGTTCTAAACTCCGGTCAATTCGGGAAACATCCTGCGAGCTAGAACCGACAATCAAATTATATTTATCTTTTTTTTTTTTTTGAGTAAAATTCTCATCACACAATAGACAGCCATTTTAATTCCCGAGCTCGCCTCCCTATATGCACGTTCCACCACAAGTTCCTTCCCGAGGCTATTTTGCAGAGGTATCGTACCTGCGCCTGGCGCTTAGCCCCGCCAAAGACGATTGTAATTGGTTTAAAGAAATGCCAATAAACCAGAGCGCGTTTTTCTCCCATCCCGGAATGCTGTGGAGATAGGTCTGGCAATGCGAGACTATTAGAACAACAACTCTCTCTTTCAGGATGGGGTGACGCTGTGTAAGGCCACAGCAGGGATGGGCGTTCCCGTTTCTGTCTCCCCCAACATCGGCGCTAGGTGTCCCTTCATCATCTTTGAGTCAGCTGACATCGACAGCGCAGTGGATGCAGTGATAGAGGCTGCCTTCAAGAAGAAAAGAGAGGTGATTTACACTATTAAGTATCCCCGATAGAAGGATAGAGTGTCTCATGCCATCCAATAAGACCACCGTGTCTATTTTTAACAATCTTCTCTTCCTCTGTCCCATCAGGTCCACTGGGTGTTGTGCGTACAGGAGAGCGTGCTGGACAGCGTTGTGGCCCGTCTCAGGCTCCGTATGGCAGGGATGAAGTGTGTGGCCCTGCACAGTGAGGGGGACAGGGTCCTGGTGGACACTGCAGTACAGGTCGCTCAGCAGCAGGGCGCCACGGTTAGTCAGAAACACAAAGAAAAGCTGTGCCTATTTGCAGTGACGTTGCTGTTTTAAAACGAAAACGGTCTCCGTTCTCGCTAGCATTTTAGCCCAGTATTCAGAACTAATCTCCGTCCATAATATCACGCCTGAAAGCGCATATCACAGACCATTCACGTGCACTGGGCATGCACATACCGGTAAGGCTAATATAAGGCTGCCGTCTCCGTTTCTGCTATGGCTGGTATGATGTGCTTTTGTCCGGATTTGATTCTTTCACGATACATGCGTTCCAAATCGATTTGTATTGCGGTTTTCATTTATTGCGATTCTAGAAGTATTGCGATTCGATAGCATTGAGTATTGCGATTTTCTTTCCCGTCTTTAACAAAAAGAAAAGTTGAATAATCATGAGACATTTCTAAAAACTAATTTGTTTTCTAAAAAGAATGCACATCGGTCAGTGTGACATTTATTTAATCTGTAAAGAAGTACATAACATGAATTTACGTTTCCTGTTTTGCTGGAAACGGATATGATGTAGTCGCCGTCGGCGGTACCGTATAAACAGAAAATATTTAGCTGAATCCAGGGGCGATTCCAGGATCAGACCTTTAGGGGGCTCAGCCCCTAATGAGAATGTGACACTGATACAGTTCCTTGCAAAAGTGTTAACCTCCCCCTGCTAAATCAGTGATTTCACTGGATAACAATGAATATCTGTATTTGTTATTATAACAGAGGATAAATTCAACATATTAAACATATGAAAAAACTACGAAAGTCCCTTTTATGGACTACCAGAATCAAATGAAATGATAATGAGGTGTAAACAATAAATAAATAAAAAATAAAACTGTCCTTGACTGGGTTACAGGTGCCTAGCATAGGCGACAGCAACACAGGATATTAAAGCAGTTTCTTTGAGCCTGTAATTGTTTGCCCTCTGTCACTAACAGACAAGTTCGCAAACTCTAACTTGAAGCACTAAAATTGATTTTTTTTTTTTTTTTTAAAAAGGAGGGCTGAGATGAAATTTAGGGGGCTTGAGCCCCCCTAAAAAGGGTCTAAAATCGCCACTGGCTGAATCATTTGTAAAATAAATACAGATTCTAGGGACAAGAATCGATTCTAAAAATCATCGCAAAAAAATACGATACATGCGATTTTCAATTTTTTTTTTTTTTCTCCACTGCTAGTTTCTGCCCGTCCAGGCTTAAAACGGAACAACCCCAGAGTCAAATGGGGGGGTCAACAGCATTTCCAAACATCTCCGTTTTAGGGTCTCAGAAATGCCAGAGTAGTGTGGCTGCAAAGGCGTAAATGTAGCAAAAGATGTGCGTTAAAATTAGTGGGGATATAGTCTGAGAGTAGAGTAAGTTCACACTATGACTATAACTGGTATTTATTTACTTATTTTTCTCTCTCTGGTCCCCAGTTGGTTCAGTCCTGTGCTGCCCCCCCTTCAGGTGCTCAGTACCCTCCCACAGTGCTCTGCGGGTCGGCCCCCTCCTCTCCGTTTGTGGTCAGCCCCTCCCCTGGACCACTGCTGCCACTCATGACATTCAGAAGCAACACAGAGGCAGTAACCCTGGGTAAGGAAGCCTCTGTGGATTAGGATGCATGAGTGAAGATAGTTGTCTGACTTTGGACAGTTAAGTTACCTTCATTGAATATGATCAGTTCTCCTACAACGCTTTGTGAGAGACATGCTAAAGATATCATGTGTAAATAAAGCTACTAGGACAGCACTCCAATTTTTGCCAGATAAGTTCGGGCAGCGGCCTTCCTCAGCGTGTGCACAGGCAATTACAACCAATACTACCACACAGGTGGGTTTAATTATACAACCAATACTACCACACAGGTGGGTTTAATTATACAACCAATACTACCACACACAGGTGGGTTTAATTATACAACCAATACTACCACACAGGTGGGTTTAATTATACAACCAATACTACCACACAGGTGGGTTTAATTAGACAACCAATACTACCACACAGGTGGGTTTAATTATACAACCAATACTACCACACAGGTGGGTTTAATTATACAACCAATACTACCACACAGGTGGGTTTAATTAGACAACCAATACTACCACACACAGGTGGGTTTAATTATACAACCAATACTACCACACAGGTGGGTTTAATTAGACAACCAATACTACCCACACAGGTGGGTTTAATTAGACAACCAATACTACCACACAGGTGGGTTTAATTATACAACCAATACTACCACACACAGGTGGGTTTAATTAGACAACCAATACTACCACACACAGGTGGGTTTAATTAGACAACCAATACTACCACACAGGTGGGTTTAATTATACAACCAATACTCCACACAGGTGGGTTTAATTAGACAACCAATACTACCACACAGGTGGGTTTAATTATACAACCAATACTACCACACACAGGTGGGTTTAATTAGACAACCAATACTACCACACAGGTGGGTTTAATTAGACAACCAATACTACTCACACATGTGGGTTTAATTATACAACCAATACTACCACACATGTGGGTTTAATTATACAACCAATACTACCACACAGGTGGGTTTAATTATACAACCAATACTACCACACATGTGGGTTTAATTATACAACCAATACTACCACACGTGGGTTTAATTATACAACCAATACTACCACACAGGTGGGTTTAATTATACAACCAATACTACCACACATGTGGGTTTAATTATACAACCAATACTACCACACAGGTGGGTTTAATTAGACAACCAATACTACCCACACAGGTGGGTTTAATTATACAACCAATACTACCACACACAGGTGGGTTTAATTATACAACCAATACTACCACACAGGTGGGTTTAATTAGACAACCAATACTACCACACAGGTGGGTTTAATTATACAACCAATACTACCACACACAGGTGGGTTTAATTATACAACCAATACTACCACACAGGTAGGTTTAATTATACAACCAATACTACCACACATAGGTGGGTTTAATTAGACAACCAATACCGCACGGGTGGAGTCAATCATCGACAACTAGCACATCAATCCCAACAGAAACTGTAATCTTCAAGAAAAACTAAAACCGACCAGGCCAAAGAAAATAATAATAATAATAAAGTAAACTTCAACATGGACACAAATCATTTCTGTTTTTTTTTTTTTACAGAAATATAACAGACTTAACATTGGCACTCAAGATGGCTCTTTATTATGTGTAGCATTTTATTAGGGCTGCAACTAGTCTGACATTGCCAGATCTTCCTTCGCGGCGCTGCGGAGGAAGGTCTGGCCACACAGCATTCCGGGTTGGGAGAAAAACGTGCTCTGGTTTGTTGGCATTTCTTTAAACCAATCACAGTCATCTTGGGCAGCGCTGAGCGCTGTACAGAGCACCGGTGACTCTGCAAAATAGCCTCAGGAAGGAACTTGTTTTGGTGGAACGTGTGTACGTTCAAAGGTTGTTTTAGTCGTGCAACAGAAAACTCAGATTGGACAGATAGTCTAGCTAGCTGTCTGGATTTACCCTGCAGAGATCTGAGGAGCAGTTAACATAAATAAAATGAGAAATTACATTAAAGTTTTTAAAATGCCAACACAAAGAAAGCCCAATGTAACGCATATCCGTCCTTAATGAGTGAAATCCGGAAGTGGAACGTCGTGGATATAGACTAGGCTGCAACTAACGGTTATTTTTGTAGTCGATTTCATCTGTCGATTATTTTCTCAATTTATCGATTAGTTGTTTGGTCTATAAAATGTCAGAAAATGTTGAAAAATGTAAATCAGTGTTTCCCAAAGCCCAAGATGACGTCCTTAAATGTCTCGTTTTGTCCACAACTCAAAGATATTCAGTTTACTGTCACAGAGAAGAGAAGAAAATATTCACATTTAACAAGCTGCAATCAGATATTTTACTTTTTACAAAAAGCTCTCAAATCGATTGATTATCAAAATAGTTGGCGATTAATTAAATAGTTCACAACCAATTGATTAGTGTTTGCAGCTCTACATTTTACCATCATTAATTCCTTATCACAGTGATTGAGATTAAAAAAATAATAATTGTGTATATATATAGGCTTGTAGTTGACTCTACCCTGCTTTTACATTGTTGTTTTTCATCCTGGTTAACAGCAGCTTCTGTATTCAATAAAACAGATTTCAGAGCAGTAATACACTTTGTATTTTTATATTGAATTTCCACTTGTACCACTGTAACAGTCTCTGTTCTGCAGGAAACCACAGTCCTCATGGCCAGGCCGCCTCCATCTGGACCGAAGACCTCACACTGGCTTTGGACACGGCAAAGAGGTACACACATTCACACGTGTTTTTCTTTTCATCATCCTCTTCTTTCCCTTCCTACATTTGTTTTTCATCTTCCACTTACTTATCTTGAATGTTTCTTCGCCTTTTGCCTGTCTTCATCCAAATCACTATTTTTTTAGTTGTAAACCTTCATTGTAGTAAATGTGTTTCCTGTCTCTCCTTTCTGACTTCTTGTTTAGTTTAGTTTATTTGCACAAATAAGTGAAATACATACAGTACAATAGAATTTTAAAAACAAGCAACCACAGTGCAGGAGATGAGAGAAGCCCGAAAGGCGTATTCAGCCTCCTCCCCTATTACAATAAAGGAAAAAACAATATACAACTAAAACATAAAAAATTCTCTCCTCCACATCCTTCTATATCTCCATGTCCCATTGTCTCTCAAGTTGTCTTTACAGGCAACACAAACAGTCGTGATATTTACAATCATCAAATCAAAGGTCATTTAGTTAATGTTGATGCTCACATGGACTTTTCATTCATTTGGCTTAGGTGGTGCCCAAAACAACTTGGGTGCTGCCCCCAAACTAGAGCTGTAATTGAGCTCGACAGAATTCAGCCCGAGCCCGGCAGGTACATTTTGATTGACAGCTTTTTAAAAGCCCAAACCCGTTTATAGTCCGACATTATTCAAATGTGCGCACGCACACAGCTCTTTTGCCTTTTGTCAAGAATGAGTCATTTATACATTTTTTAACATCATTCATTCATGACTAACGTCGGCTATAGGCCTCTTGGAAGTTGGAACAAATAAATAAAATAAATCCTCCAGAGGCCAGCCTCCATTTCACCTCCTCAGCATCCATTTTTGTGCTAATTGAAACGCATCACCTGACCGCTCATTTACCACGCAACCCGGAGCGCAAGCCTGAGCTCGGCCAGAGCCCGTGTAAAAGACCGAACCTCAGCTCTACCCCAAACCTTAAAATGGCAGAGAAACTCCTGCACTCGTGCTTTTTCTGTTTAGACAAGTCAAACCATACGCTGTGAAAAGGATTTTTTACTCCCTACTGATCCATTGTTCTTCCTTCTCTCTCCTCAGTCTGTCAGTCGGCTCAGTGTGGGTGAACTCCCACTCGGTGTCTGACCCGTGTCTGCCTGTCTCTGGCCACAAAGACAGCGGCACCTGCACTGACGGAGGACACGAGGTGGGTCTCTGTAGTTTATCGCACACTTAATTCGAGCTTAAAGGAAACGGTATAAAGCTTTGTTTATTTTACTCTCCATTTTAATTGTTTAACAAATTATTGATGTGTTCAATTATACTTTTGACTTGTCCCTTTACTACATTTGTTCAGTTTTTGGGGCTCTATACAAACCAGGGATCAAACATAACAGGTCTTAGTAACCACTAGAGCTGCACGAGATGAGGAAAATATGCAATATTCAAGACTGTTGTTGAATATTGCGATGATGATATTACTTGCGATAAATAAACAGATATTAAAGTGTACTCAGTTCTGCTGCTTTCAGTATTCTGCAAATTTCTTGTTGAATTTAAAAAAAAAAAAACATAGAAATTGTCAACATTATTGTATTGAACAAATTGAATTGAATATAAAAGGCACCACTAAAAAATTACATTTACATTTAGTGACATTTGAAAGTGTAGTTTTCTACTGATACTCTCTTTCAACTTACTCAAACAAATATCTCTGAGTGT
Organism: Zingel zingel; assembly: GCA_023566125.1. NCBI lineage: Eukaryota > Metazoa > Chordata > Actinopteri > Perciformes > Percidae > Zingel > Zingel zingel. The sequence goes on from CM042325.1 coordinate 26,553,749, forward strand.
CTTTCGCGATATGTCGCAGCCTTTTGCGATGTGTGTGTTGAGCCAGTTGATATCGCGATAACGATAAACACTGATTATATTGTGCAGCCCTATGCAGATTTGTACTGTATGTTGACTTTCTCTCTGCTGTCTGCCAGGGTCTATACCAGTTTCTACGTCCGTCCTCTTCTTCCTCTCCTTTACCTCGCTCCTCCCCCGTCTCTATGGACTACTCAAAGTTTGGAACAGCGGCTTCCCCCGCTATCATTCCTGATGACTCAGACCCTGCCAGGTGGGTTTGTAATGCGCTTTTTTTTTTTTACTTTAAGTCAGGTTTATAAGGTGTCACAAGGCATCATAGCCTGCATAATAGGCACATTATTAATATATTATAAGTATTTAAATAGCAGCATGATGTACAGTAATACATGCAGGGTTAAGGAGACGCATGTATCACTCCCCTCCTCCCTCCCTCCCTCCCTCTCCCCTCAGCGCTCCGAAGCCCTACCTGCAGTTTGTTGGCGGTAAGCCATGTAAATCAGTGTCTGGCTGCAGCGTGGCTGTGCAGTCACCAGGGGGCGGCAGTGTGTTAGCCTATTGTCCAGATGGAGGCCGGAAAGACGTCCGTAATGCCGTGGAGGCTGCTGTCAAAGTCCAGCCTGGGTGAGAGCATTGCCACGCAAATACGTGCAAATTACACACACTCTCTAAATCCAGCCAGAAAACACAAATGGGTAAAAGGTTGAAGGAATCTGAGGCACTTGAGAGGGTATTGTTTAAAAAGCCTTTAATATCTTCTTGGCTAAACATTCCCCTCGCGAGTGCCTCAGATTCCTTCAACCTTTTTAAAGTAGTATGATACTAGTAGGGTACGTGTTGTGTTTCCAAAGTCACAAACCCAAGCCCAGAGTGGACACAATACACATCCATTGTGGAAAAGAGCTGGTATACATACAGTACACACACACACACACACACACACACACACACACACACACACACACACACACACACACACACACACACACACACATTTATTTCTATTTTTGAACACCGTTTATTTATTTTCGTCTATTTGGATATGCCAAGGTAATATACAAATAATGTTGTCATTGTAATAAAACAGTTGCAACAAAGGATCATAAGAAACTCAGTAATGATAAATAATACAAAAGCAACAAGCCAACAACATTTGCTCACCACACTATATAGACGTATCATTTTATTTATTTATATATATACAGTGAGGAAAATAAGTATTTGAACACCCTGCTATTTTGCAGGTTCTCCCACTTGGAAATCATGGAAGAGTCTGAAATTGTCATCGTAGGTGCATGTCCACTGTGAGAGACATAATCTAAAAAAAATAATCCAGAAATCACAATGTATGATTTTTTAACTATTTATTTGTATGATACAGCTGCAAATAAGTATTTGAACACCTGAGAAAACCAATGTTAATATTTGGTACAGTAGCCTTTGTTTGCAATTACAGAGGTCAAACGTTTCCTGTAGTTTTTCACCAGGTTTGCACACACTGCATGAGGGAGTTTGGCCCATTCCTCCACACAGATCTTCTCTAGATCAGTCAGGTTTCTGGGCTGTCGCTGAGAAACACGGAGTTTGAGCTCCCTCCAAAGATTCTCTATTGGGTTTAGGTCTGGAGACTGGCTAGGCCACGCTAGAACCTTGATATGCTTCTTACAGAGCCACTCCTTGGTTATCCTGGCTGTGTGCTTCGGGTCATTCTCATGTTGGAAGACCCAGCCTCAATCCAACTTCAATGCTCTAACTGAGGGAAGCAGGTTGTTCCCCAAAATCTCGCAATACATGGCTCCGGTCATCCTCTCCTTAATACAGTGCAGTCGCCCTGTCCCATGTGCAGAAAAACACCCCCAAAGCATGATGCTACCACCCCAATGATTCACAGTAGGGATGGTGTTCTTGGGATGGTACTCATCATTCTTCTTCCTCCAAACACGGTTAGTGGAATTATGACCAAAAAGTTAAATTTTGGTCTCATCTGACCACATGACTTTCTCCCATGACTCCTCTGGATCATCCAAATGGTCATTGGCAAACTTAAGACGGGCCTTGACATGTGCTGGCTACTTATTTTCCTCACTGTATATAATATGACAATTATTAAATGTGGCCCAGGGTGAAACACTGTTTAGTTAAAATGTTAAATCTACTTTTCAGGCTACACAGAGCTTTGAATCTGTCAATCTTTGCCCAAAATAAAAATTGTATTAGTGAAATTTGCCCGTAATAAAAAACATTTATAAAGCTTTCAGTCTCTCACAAGGACACGCGTGTATACACTCCAGATAGACGGCAAGGTATTTCACAAGCCCGTGGGCTGTTTGTGTTTATAACCAGTCAAAGTTCAACACGACAAATTTGCCGAGTCACACGCAGTATGTCAACAAAGTACATTAGTATCAACAGAGTTTGATTGCACTGAACTCCAGTAAGCACACAGCTCTTCTTGTCAAACCATTAAAAGTGCAGTACATGCTCAGTATGGGCTTCCTGCATGGCATTCATACTTTTTAGTTTTTAACCGTCATTTATTAGATCTTAACCTCTTATGTCACCCCCTTTTTCTGGAGGGGTAGGGGTGGGTGACGGGGGATGTTTAGGGGGAGATAGCAGGTCAACAGTAGATGCTTCAAAGCTGGGTACCTGAATATTAATTTGAGATGCAGCTGAGTGCTGTGTCAAGGTTTTTTTAAGTTATAAATGAGAAATCAAAATTAATGAATTAAAATAAATTTCTAGTTTCATTTGATACCAATATCTTCACTCTAGCTTTCAAACAAAGCCTGCTACAGCCTCTGAAAGGCAGTGTGTCGGCCGGGCCGAGGTTAACCTGACAAAGAAAGACACAGAAGGCTGGTACGGGTGGATTCCCAAGGACTTGTTTAAATGTGGATGAGCCCAAACCAGTTTCCTTGATGTAAATTGTTAGCGTTACTTAACGTTACTCTCCATCACTGGCGTCACATAATGTTCCCATGTGGGTGGAAAGAAACACCCACAGCTACCAAAACAACAAATACAAACCAGAAATTCAACACACTGAAGTGGCACAATACTTCTGTGAAAGTAGGCATACGGTGTGTTGGCATACATGCACTGTAGCCAAGTGTAACAGCCCTGCTATTCAAGGTTAACCTGACGAAGAAAGACACAGAAGATCACAGTAGGTCAAAGTTAACACCAAGAGCCGCTGTGTAACTGTATATGGTTATTTGATCACAGCTATGAACCAATCAGATTGCTTGATTTGAGCTACCCATTTTATAATGACTTTCGACATTACTGTTTTACATTACTTAAACCCTACAGCATGAAAATATTCATTACTTCACTGGGACTGTGGCATACGTTTTGACAGATTATGAACAGCATTTAATAACCTTTTTATAATTAGTTTTAGGACATAACCGGTCTATGAGAGCTAGATTTCTAAGCCAGCAGGTGTTCAGTGTTGTTGCTGTCTCTGTTGTATAAATGCTCTGTGTGACAATACGAGAGTAATTTAATGTGTCAGTGGAATGTTGTCGTCTCGCTGAATCATGCTGCAGCACCATGGATACAGAGTGAAAGCTGCTCATGCTACGTTGTGTTATACAACAGGTTGAATTAGAAGACATGCAACTTCAACCAAATATTGAAAAACAAAGCTCCGTCATTTTAAACCTGCTTAGTTCCTAAAAGATCAAACATGTATCATGTATCCAGGAAATATCAGGTGTCCTACATTCAGTATGAATATGTCCTTAGAATTCTGATTGGCAGTGACAAACTCCTGCACTTTTATCGTGCGAGTGAATCTGATTCTTCCATTAGGAGAGTGAATGTACTGTGTGGAGGTAAAGGATCAAACTTGCATTCCTCTTTGTGGGTTGATTTACTGTGGGAATAGAAAAATACTGTTCAGCTCAGGAAACGCAGTGCTAAATGCAGTCAGTGTAATATGTATGTGTGCGCTCGTGCATGCGTGTGTGTTGAGAGCGAGTAGTTTTTTTGGTTCTTTGGGTTGCTTGTCGCCTCTTATTGGCCTAGAGTTAATGTTAGCTCACAAAGAAGTAGCTCTAGTATCTGACTATCAGTGTATATTATGCAGTGCCATAATTAGCTAATCTGGCATACTGCTGGTGATAGATAGATAGATGTATAACGTTAGGCTGGTATGTGTGGATTCGTGAATGTGGCTGAGCCTAAACCAGTTTCCTTGAAGGAAATAGCTAGCTAACGTTACTTTAATGTTACGATGCAACCATGCTGCTCTCCATCACTGGCGGCACATCATGTTCCCGTGTGGGTGGAAAGAAACGCCCACAAATACCAAAACAACAAATACAAACTAGAAATGTAATACACTACATGCACTGTAGCCAAGTGTTACATCCCTGCTATTCAAGGCACAGTGTTGCATTCTTGCTCGGCAACATACCCCACCCCGCGCGAAGCACTTTCCCCCCCAGCCTTTGGCTTCTTTTTAATCATTTCATTTCTTTTAACATCCTTCCCCCTCCTCTAGATGGATGAAAAAGAGTCTGTCTGCACGCGCTCAGTCACTCTACTCTCTGACCAAGGGCCTGGAGGCAAAGAGGCGGGACATAGCTGCATCAGTCAGTGTTCAGACCGGCCTCTCAATGGACGAGGCTGACACGGAGGTGGAGCTCAGCATCGCCAGGCTCAGTGATTGGGCGGCTTACTGTGACAAAAACCAAGGAGGAACTCCGGTGGGGCTTTTCTTTATATTATACAAAGTTTATAAAAAAACTGAACTTCTCCAATAATGATCCAAATGACCTAATACCACAGCACTGTTGCAACATGTTGTTGTGTCTCTCTCCTTCAGCCTTTGCCACAGTCTGGCTGTGCTCTCTCCCTCCCCGAAGCCCTGGGAGTCGTGGGACTTGTCCTCCCCGACGAGAATCCCCTCCTCTCCATGGTAACACTACTAGGGGCAGCAATCGCCAATGGCAACGCTGTCGTCTTGGTCCCCAGTCAGAAGTATCCACTCCCTGCCTTGGCATTCACTCAGGTAAGATGTCAAGATGTTTATGGTGTGGAGAAAGTTCAAACAAAACAAAAGTTAGAAAATGCTTCACTATAAAAGCGTTTAGCACAAAATATTGAACAAGCAGGAGCCAAACACAAGAGCAACACAAATAGAATTGAAAACAAATTGTCATCAACAGCAAAGCATCAGTTAAACAAAGTGAGGGACTGTAAGTGAGTACAACTTGAGAGGTTTTAAAACAAAAAAAGTCAGTTGAATTGGATGATCTAATAGTGAGAAGAGAATTCCGTAGACAGACCTGTCTCTAACTGATAGCTCTTCATCCGTATACTCGGGCTCAAGTGAATACAGATGTCCAATCGAAATATAATGACCTCATCCACATTGTCGAAATCATTTAAATATTGAGCCATGGCACTGAAAATCTTTTAGATAACAGGAGCCTATAATTTCTGCAGCCTACTCCGAAACAACAGACTCCCAGAACGCCTTTCACTCAACTTTTAATAATCAACTTTTAATAACAATCTGAGCCCGTCGGTGGCAAAAACAATCACTTTTAGTGGACAAAAATCGAGGGTGCACAATTGCCCCATTAGGTTACATTGCAGCCCGGTTCGCGACGGCCGGTCATGCATTCTCGCTAAATGCTGGACCGATTTCAAAGATTTTTGGTCACATCAGTCTATTAGACTAGACAAATGCATGGGGAAATAGAGTCCAGGTTGGAAAAAAAACAACTAAATTACCCTTTAACCGCCACTAAGAACACCTGTGTAACCTGTCTATGTACAGTATCTGTAAACGCTGATTTGCGTCGTCCTCCTCAGGTGCTCCAGGCTTCAGACCTGCCAGCAGGATTGGTAAATGTCATCACAGGGAGTAGAGACGAGCTGACAGCGGCTCTGGCTAATCACAGCGTCATCAAGGCCATCTGGTACTGGGGCAGTGCTGAGGTGAGGACTAACACACACCAACACACACCACCAGTGTTCAAATTTCATATCATGGAAGGCAAGATTCCATTATATCCTCGCTCTTAAAATGAACAATACCAAGGACACCTAACTGACCCAACCCACCACACATATTCTCATCTTTTTTTTAACTCCCGCTCTCTGTCTTCCTGCCGTAGGGCTGCCAGTACCTCCAGTACACATGCACCAGCCCTCTGAAAATCCTGCATCTGTTCTGCCAAAAGGAAGATGGAGGCAAGGACTGGACTACGTCTCATCCGTCACTCCTGGAAGAGATGTGGAGAAATGCCGTCCAGTGGAAGAGTGTGTGGATTCCTACTGCATAAAAAGACACGGACAAGGAGAATGAAAGACGAAGGTGACAGGAAAGATGGAGGGGGGGGGGGGGGAGATTTGCAGATATCCATTGTGTGTCTGTGGAGTTAAACTATAGGATGTAGATTTAAAAAGAAGGATACAAAAAAATAAAATAACTGTGACCATGAAAATCATAAGATGTCAGTGTAATTAACAGACAACAAATCCCCCCAGTAATTTACTCACCCTCCTTAAGTACTGCTACAGCACATATGCAGTTTACAATGATAACGATGGCAGATTTACTACTCTAGATTATTTTGTAATTTTTTTGTAACAATGATTCCTTGATTTCAGACAGAGGCCGACAAAAGCCAGATTCTCATTTCTAGATGGCGACTGTTGATTTTTGCAGTCTGTTTAACTGTCACTTGCAATATTTTTCAGTTGTAGCTAATTAAGGGGTTTTGCGAATTTTTGCCATAGGAGTGCTCCTTTTTGCTTTTTGTGGGAGCCTGTAAGTGAGTGATTTATTTAAACATATATATGACGAGGTATTTTCGGATCAGAAGTTAACCCTCCTATATAACCTAAAGAAATGTGGCCCCATGCAGCCAGCGCAGGAAACAAAATGTCAACCTGACCTATCAACAAAATCAAAGAAAATTAAGTTAACACACATCCTAAAACCAAGGAAATGTTAATATCATAATATGCAGTACAGTCATACGTTTTTTCCGGTATTTTCAATATCTTTGGGGTTTTATCAACCCCAAGATCATTTCAAATGAAGATCGATAGAAGTTAAAATATGAAACGTTGTCCTGTCCTGTTATGTTTTGTTTTAAAATACAGTTAAACAAAAAGCATATACATGTAAATTTTCCCTTTAAAATAATCTAATCTAAGATGTAGCACCTTTACATATTATCAGTATCCTGTTAAACAAAAGTAAAAAAAAAACAAAAAAACATTGGCTTTATTAACATAATGAATGACCATGTTTGCTAGAATGAATAAAGTTGCAGTCAGGGAGAGAAGGAAGTGAAGGCCAGGGGTCAGACAACAGTGATTCAATTAGCAGGTTATTATGCTGCGTTCCAGGCAACCCGTAACTCGTGTTTTCACAACCTTCTAACCGTGAAAGTGCCCTGGAATGGCAGTCAAACCCGTGAGTTACTACGCGTGAAGTCGTACCAGATCGTTGTACTCCCAGTTACAGTTTTGACGTCACACACACATAAACAACAATGCTTGATGCTGTATAGACCCCGGTGATTAACAGTGAGAAATAGAAATAAATATGCATAAATAGGCAAGGTAAAGTAATTCCACACATTGTAATCAAAACAATACACATACGATTGTCTACTGCTACAGGTTATGTTCATTAAATGAATCCCAAAATACTGTATGTCGCCGACTAGAAACCGCTAGTATCAGCTAGCGCTAGCTAACGTCAACGTTAGGTAGCCGCTAGCTAGAAGGGTTTGTCGTGACTTTGCCTGGAACGCTACCAAGTCGTGAGTCGTGACTTGAAGTCGTAACTTACGGGCTAAAAATTGCGTCTGGAACACAGCATTAATAACTAGAGTTAAAAAAACCAGAGCGATTGAATATATTAAAAGATTTAATTTTGAGGTTATGGCCGGAGAAGCCACAGAAAAAAACAAACATAAAGCAATTAAAACGGACAAGTTGGCAACGTTGCTGATGTGTTAACATAGTATAAAAAATGACTACACTGATAATACTAGCTGTTAGGATCAATTCATTGTTGGTTTTTGTGTTTTAACAAGATTCGTTGATAATAATAAAAAGATAACATAATGCGAGCCTCTACCCAAACCCTCTCAGCCATGCAACGCATCCATGCATTGGAGCTGGAGCTATCTCACTGTGCGATATCACTGCCTGTTTTGCCAAGTATCCTCAACAAAACAGATGCTGTTAGTAGAGCTATAGCTAGGAATGGGCCGGTATGAGATTCTGACGGTATGATAACCTTCAGCAAAACTATCCCGGTTTCATGGTATTACGGTATTGCAATTACAGCTATAAAATGTATTATTTTGAAATGTCTGGGTGAAAAACAACAACAACAACAACTTTTGTTCCCATTGAATACAATGTATTTTATTGTTAAACACTGCACACTAGCAGGGGGAAGGATTTCTAAACTGAACTTTCTGTCCTTGACGACTCAAAAAAAAAACGCTCGTACCGCAGGAACAGTATGACGGAAAATTTGAGTGGTTATGAAACACCATGACTTTTTCAATCCGTGGTTTACCTTGAAACCGGTACCCGGCCCATGCCTAGCTATAGCACGGGCCTCTCTTTAAGAGAGAGGATATTTCTGCAATCATGAACATAAGGCCTTATGACTTTCTACCTCTATCTTCTGCTATTCTGCTTTTTTTCTATTAGTCATCACACCTCTGCTGTGTTTGTAACAAGTACCTTGCCTCTAAGGTCAGCATTTGTTTCATCCAGGCAGACTTGCAGAGCCAGTAGTAGTAGTAGTAGTAGTAGTAGTAGTTTTTTTTACAACAAATGGATCCCATTTTTCAGTCTACAACCTGAAAACTCATCTGCCTTTGAGTTCTGTCAATGACTCAGCAAAAACAGTCTTGTCGCAACAATTTTTAAATACGCAAATGTACTGTATATTTTTATTACTGTACAATCACAATGTACCCCTTTAGCCATGGAAGTACACTTGGCGCAAACATTCCCAGTGGAATCTAGTTTGTTTCTATGTCCAAGTTCACATTGTCAAAAGAAATTGTAAATCTGTATGTGTGTTTCCAGAGAATGACACAGTGGGTCTCACTGTGTAAAAGCCATAAATAAAAGAAGATAATTCAGTGAATTTATACACACTCTTGTCATATTTTTAGCCAGGCTAGCAGCATGGCTTTTTGGACAGCCTGTTGGTCAGTTGATTGATGCTCATCAAGAAAAAAAAATGTTAATGACATCCAAAATATGAAGAAGCCAAACTTGTTACTGCATTTATTGTCAGTGTCAATCTAGCAGTGATTGGGACTGGGCCAGACCAGTTGACACACTTTGGTTAAAATGTTTTCCGTAAATCCTGTCTAGTTACTGGTTCCTTTTTTTGTTGTTACTTGTTCCTTTTTTGTTTTTCCAAACTGGTTCCAGCCAGCAGAGCCCTGAGGTAAACTATCCGTGAGACATTGCCTTGGTCACAAGACTCCTCCCTTAAAACTGAGATGCTGAGTCACAACAATGACACAGCACAATCCTCTGTTAAACCTGATAGCACTTTTGTACAAGACTAACCCTGCTACATGACACTGCACAAAATAAGGACAGGTGCAGTCTAAAATGCTGAGTCACTATTTTGCATGAGAATGTGGGCTATAAAGTGAGTATAGCCACAGACATTGTGCTGTAATTCCAAGTGCTTATCTTTTCAAATTCTGTTTTATTGTTCCCTGGTTTATAGTAAGTACAGTGTGTACTGACAGTGGATCTGATACCACCTGCACGTCTTCCTGTAGCCCATTAATTCTCACATGTGTCTGCGTTGTGTACACTATTTCAGAAAGTAACCTTGAGGTATGAGAGATATTTTTGCATGGACAGCTGTTTATGCCCGGATTTGGCCCAGGAGTGATAACAGGGTGATGTGACTTCTGTGAAAAAATGTCCACCAGGAAAGAGCAGAGTCATCTGCTTCTAAAGCAGACAACCACACCAAGTGTTTCTAGAAGTTTGTTGAATGAAGCCCTCCTAAAAAACAAAACAATATAAAAAATGTGTGTTAGACCAGATAGGATGACAGCAAAGTAGTTAAGCTGTTCCTGCCTCCTTTTAGAAGCACATGTTTAATAAAAAAGGCAACTTTGTTCGGAGACTAAATGCAAACACAGCATTTTCTTGGTCCCCATGTTTCGGCTATGATAGGACGTCATAGGCTTTTCAGACTCAGTAGTGTCTCGCTACAGTGCTGTGGTATTGAGTAATACAATAAAAGCACCTTGGTTGAAAACACATTATCAGCAGTTTTCAGGTGTCTTGGTGTATTCACGAGGTAAAACACAAGTTCAGTTTATTGTAGCTGTATAGGGCCAAAGTTAACTTCAATAAAACTAACAAAGGCTATGTATGGGGAGTATTAGCCAACAAACCAGTGCTAGGTCAGTTTACTGAAGAAAGAAAAAAGCAGTAGTTCCTTATAAAACTCCAACAGAGACTCTGAAACTGCGTGGAGACAGATTGTACAGTAATTGGAAATGATTTTGCAGCATTACCGACTCCAGGATGTTTGTCATAAATATTTGCCTTGTTTTGAGATAAGAACAGTTTGGACACTTTTTACTTTAATATGGCCTGATGTATTGCAGTTTATACAATAACTGAAGATTTATTTATGTAGAAGTAAAAGCTACAAGTACTCTTTCCTATATATTTTTTTTTATATGTGCAATAAAGGGAAATGCCAACTTCACAATTCACCTTTACACACATATAGCCTACATTACACTAAAGCTATTCGGTATTTGAATTTCAATTCCAATATAATGCAGTATTGTCTTTTGAGATAGCAAAAGTGCTTTGTCATTGCAGGAGACCAGCTATCAGCAGGTCATAAATCAGTGAAATATGAAACCTAGATTTCCATGAAGAGGTGAGGAAAATGCAACCTCACTAGTCTGTCATGTGCTCTCTGAGCTCAGCGATAGGCGGAAATGCATTGAGTAACGTTACGTCTGTCACGTGGTCAACCGTGGGGTATAAATACAAGGAGAGCTTCCACTGCCATTTCACAACCGGGAAGAAAGCCTACAGGAGTTCTTGCTTCAACAGTGTTTGAACGGAGCTTCTTTTTTTCGTCCCGCTGTTTACTTCAACAAGTCTGACACAAATAACCTCTACTACTTGAACACTACTGGAAAAGTCGACGTAAAGCTTAATTTTTGTACCGTTTTGTTAATAAAAACACTAGAAACGCCAGCGAAAAATGGAGTCCCAAGTGCGTCAGAACTACCACCGCGACTGCGAGGCCGCCATCAACAGGATGGTCAACATGGAGATGTATGCCTCCTACACCTACACTTCCATGGTAAGAAACACAACGCTTTCTTCTTTTCATTGTAAAGATAACATTATGCTTCTTTTGTGATTTCTTTATTCGTGTAAAACGCAGAAATTTCAAATAAAATTGTACGTTTTAAAATAGTTAATGAATTGCATGTTGTGTATAGCTAGTTAAGTATTGCTGCATTTCAATAGTAGCCTGCTGTTTTCATTAATTTCTCGGTTGTTTATCCTGCCAGATAAGGCGTGTATTAGTCCCCACCTCATTGAGTCAAAAATGCTGTGTCATGCTTACGCTGCTTTGTTTGTTAATCGCATGGTATTCCATCTCCTGCATGTAGACTTTAGAAAATCACCCTGACTAATGTCCCCTGAATACAGCCTGTGTGCATATCACAACCTTTATTTTTAAATAATGGGTGATGTCTGCTACAGTAATCACTGTTTTTAACCGGCCTCACTTGTCCCTTGTCCACAGGCCTTTTACTTCTCCCGTGACGATGTGGCCCTTCCAGGCTTTGCCCATTTCTTCAAGGAGAACAGTGACGAGGAGAGGGAGCACGCTGAGAAGCTGCTGTCCTTCCAGAACAAGAGAGGAGGACGCATCTTCCTCCAGGACATCAAGGTCCGTAGAGACTAGACAGCTGGTCCCTGGTTTATTTTATTTAGTACAAATAAACTAGGATTAACATGCTATGTTGTGATGTCTTCTTCCCTCCTCTTTGCCACCTATTCAAAATTATCTAAGACTTGGACATGATTGATATTATATAGATGTATCTTATAGCGTCAAATTTAGGTCTGACTGGAATTTATTTCATAACTAATAATCATCAATTATGAGAGCTACTCCTCTGAGGTAGGACTGGGCTATATGAAGAGAAAAATAAAATGCATTTGACTAAATTCCCTTTATCAATATTGTATGTTTTGACAATTGCTGCTTTCCCAATTAATTTTAGATTAATAATCATCAGTAATGTGAATATGACTAAGTGGATATAGACAAATGAAGCAGCGAGAACAGCCTGGTATGTTAAGAAATGAATCTCTTTACTGTAATGCAGCCTTTAAAACCAGGAAAAGACCACACCTATGTCATATTACAATATCCAAAGACGATATCTAGTCTGGTATCATGATCGCTATATTGCCCACCCCTACTCTGAGGTTATGGAAACAGGCTGAAGTGCAGTAGTAGTACTGGTGTAGAAACTGACTCTGGTCATTGTGCCTTGTGTACACAAGGCTTAATGTAATGCCTGTTCAGTCCGCTATAATTGAATGTCTTCTTCTGTAGAAACCGGAGCGTGATGAGTGGGGGAGCGGGCTGGAGGCCATGCAGTGCGCCCTGCAGCTGGAGAAGAAGGTCAACCAGGCTCTGCTGGACTTGCACAAAGTGGCCAATGAACATGTAGACCCTCATGTAAGTATGAATATTATTAATGCTAAGGGTTTGCAAAAGAGGGTCCTGGGTAAACTACAAACTTGTGTGCTCTGGGATTTATTATGTGTAGTTAACTCTCTCGTCCTGTCCTCAGCTGTGTGACTTCCTGGAGACCCACTACCTGAACGAGCAGGTGGAGGCTATCAAGAAGCTGGGCGACTACATTACCAACCTCACCCGCATGGACGCCCACAACAACAAGATGGCGGAGTACCTGTTTGACAAGCACACCCTTGAGAGCAAGAGCTAAACTCCTAGTGACACACACAGGCTTTAAACTAAACGCGCTCTTCTGCTTCAGCTGTTCATCTTCTTAAACCTATAAGTTGATGCATTCTTGTATGTTCTGTTGGTCTCGCTGTTAAATGTCAGGTGGAAAGATGGGTATTCATATCAGGTTATGGCTTTGCCCTTATCACCAACGTATAAGCCTCCTGTTGACATTGTGACTGAATGTTTCTGATTTGTTCTTAATCTGAATAAAACTTTTTGAGCTGGATTTTGAAGTCTCTCTGCATCTGTTTTATGACCTGTTCACCTTCTAAAAGTAGGTAGTATTGACACATTGAATTAAATCAACCAGAGCATTAGCTTTTTAAAGTGATGTTCTGGCTTTGAATGGCTTTTATTTGGAACTGAATAGAGCTTAAAGCTAGATTTAAATTGGCTGAAAAGGGCTCACTTGTCCATTGCAATATAGAACAGCAGGTGAGCTAATTAAGTCTATTTTGAGATGGCCACCAGTCCCCGAGGTGTAATGTTTCTGAACCAGATTAACAAACATTTAACACATTTTTAACTGAATTTGGGATACTCATTAATTTTGTCATACTTGAGACTTATTTTGACATACTATCATGAAATTTTATGATTATTTCAACATGACTATTTTCAAGAATGAGGGTTTTTTTTTGACTTACTGTAATGACATTTTTTATCCTTTTTTATGACTTTTTGGACACGCTACCCTGACTTTTTAAATTGCTTTTTTCAATTTACTATACTGTGGCAACCCAAGGAACTTAAAGGCAAGATTTGCAATGAAAGAGCGAGAGATCCAATATTGAATCAAACCTTGTGTGTTAATAGATGAGCGACTCTCACTGGCCAGACGGTCAATGTTATAACAATGGTTTGTGTTCCCAAGCTGAATTACAGTAGATTATACAATCTCTTTCCCTGGAGGTTCTCCTGTGATATTTTAAAAAGTGTGAGAAGTTAAAGACATTTATATGGAATGGTTAAAAAAAAAAAAACAGCTACATTTGGATAAATTACAAAGACCGACTGACAGAGGAGGTTTGGGTCCACCAAAAATGTTGTATTACTACTATGCAAGGCATTTGGCCCACTGGTCATTTCCTCCTGAGAGAGCCCCATCCTGGTTTTGTATTGAGTAATCTGTTATTGCCCCAGTACCACCTTTACAAAGCCTGTTGAATTATATGGTAAGGCAAAAACACATCCGATAATTGCTCACTTAAAAGTAGTTTGCACCAAAGTGGCCCGGCTGTTTGAACTGGATCCATATCTAAATGCCTCATCAAGTATCTGGTGGAATCCAAAGTTATGTATTAGTAGATCTCCCATTTTATGGAGGGACTGACTGGAAAAGGGAATTGTTACACTGAGGGATCTGTATCTCGGTGGCATATTGAAATCCTTTGAGGATGTGGTACAACACTTTGGAATGCCCTGGTCCCAATTGTTTTTAGATATTTGCAACTTTGCCATCTGTTATTGTTGATTTTTGGATCCAGTTCCTCAGCTCTGAAGGCATCAGAATGTTTAGATAAGGTGTTGAAGAACTTTGGGAAAGATCATGAGGCTTCTGGGTATTATTCTAGGATTATACAGAACCTGGGGGATGGAGCCTGGTCAGCCCTCAAAAGACATGGGAAAGGGATTTCCCCATGTCCCAGGAGTGGGACAGAATCGGTAGGAATATTAAAACGATGTCACGCGATGTGAGGGTGCACCTCATTCAGTTTAAGATTATGCATCGCTTCTATTGTATATATATATTAATTGTCTAATTTTCAAAGAGCAGTACAGCAGACTGATTGGAGAAATATAATTACTGGGAGCAACACAGAAACAGACAGCAAAATATTTGCTGCCAAGCTACATAGTTTAGTTAAGGAATTTACCAGAAAGGTCAAAGGAAAGAAAAAAAACAACGTACTCCCCTGGCTTAATACTTACATATTTAATCTGATGAAGGAAAGAGATTCTGCATTAAAAAGATGATTAAAAACCAAGTTGAATAGTGACAAGCATCTGGTCACTTCATTACGTTATAGAATAGTCAAAGAGATCAGAAAAGCTAAAGCTAATTTTTTTTATAACCATTATTAATGAGGCAAATGGTAACACAAAGCTGATCTGGGAACAAATTAAGAACGTAATGGGAATTAGCTATAGGACTAGGAACCGGCTAGAGTTGAACCTGAATGGTAAATTAATACAAGATCCAGCACATATCTGTAGCCTTTAATGAATATTTTATCAATTATGTGGCTGAAATTGCACAGAATTTTCCTCTAACAACTGGAAATATTGTTAAAGTAGATGAAAGCAAGCCTTCTTTTAGCATTCAACCTACTTCTGAACTTAATATTAAGGCAATTATTAATTCTCTAATTTCAATGGCGAAGGATATTTATGGTATGGATTCTAAAATGCTTAAATCCCTGAAAGAACCCCTAGCCTACCCAATCGCACAAACCATCAATCAGTCAGTACTCGAGGGGATATTCCCAACTCCCTGTAAGACTGCAATTGTAACTCCCATATTTAAGTCAAATGACCTTCTGAATATATGTAACTACCGCCCAATCAGTATTCTGCCTGTGATCTCCAAGGTTGCTGAGAAATGTGTATCAGAGCAGCTTGTTTCTTTTTTAAATAATGGTCCATTTAATCTTCATCCGATGCAGTTTGGCTTCAGGGCACGTCACTCTGCGGAAACAGCTAACTGCTTCTTTACAGAGACAATCCGAGCATTGGTCGACAAGGGAGGTGTTGTTGGTGCTGTGTTTTTAGACCTTCGTAAAGCATTTGACACAGTTAACCATCAGGTCCTTATTGCCAAACTGTCTTATTTTAATTTATCTCCGTTAGCAACAAAATGGATTGAGTCGTATCTAACTGGCAGAGAACAATATGTTTCTGTGAGCTGTTATCGTTCATCAGCTCTTGGCTTATGCACAGGGGTACCACAAGGATCGATACTTGGCCCGCTTTTGTTTAGCTTATATATTAATGATTTGCCGTTTGTTTGCCCTGAAGTCCAAACAATAATGTATGCGGACGATACCGTAGTATATGTGCATGCCAAAACAAAACATCTGGCTGCTGCCAAACTTACCACAGCCATGGATCAGATCACCGATTGGCTAAATCGTTCATGCCTTCAACTTAATGTAACTAAAACTGTAGGAATGTTTTTCACAAAAAGACAATGTAATATTGTATCAAATATAACCATCTCAGGGTAAAACATTATGATTGTGCCACAATTCAAGTATCTGGGCATTATTATCGACTCTAATCTTGCTTTTAAAGTGCATTTTAAGAAAGTGTGCAATAGGGTCAAGTTTAACCTAGCCAATTTTAAATATATTAGAAATTCAATAACTTTTAATACTGCCAAATTATTTATGGATGCCATGATTATGTCACATCTACTATATTGTCTGACAAGTTGGGTACAAACTAACAGCTCATCATTAAAGCCATTGGCTACTCTTTATAAGAAAACACTCTCACAGCTGGGAAGATGTAATTAAATATAAAAACATCTGTCTGGTGTATAAAATTCTGCATAACACTGCTCCTCCCTTTTTGAATTCTTTCATAATCCAACGTAACAACAGTAGTCACATTACCAGAAGCACTGCACGAGGTGAGCTTCTAATTCCATTCAGGAAAAGCACATTTGGCCAATTATCATTTTCTGTTACGGCATTACAAAACTGGAATTCATTGCCCACTACAATCAAAGATATACATACATATTCCACCTTCACAAAATACCTTAAAATATGGCAGTCTGATAACTATTACTGTACACATTAATCTGTCAGATGTGATGTGTGTTTGATGTGACATAGTCATTGTTGCTGTCGCTCCATCTTTGCTGCCTGCCTCTGTTATGTCTTGTATGTGCTTTCAATGTGGCCTCTTGAGACTCTTCTCTTTTCTTTTGTCTCCTTCATATTGTATTAACTGCATGGACTGATTTAATGCCATTGCCACTATCTGTGCTTGTCTGTTTGTGTGCCACTTTTTTGTATGTTTTAACCCTTTTTGCTTAGGCCTGCTGTTATTATAGATGTAATGTAACTGATTTTAATATGTTAATCATTGTATTTTAGGTTGCCTATTGTCATCTGGCCGGGGACTACAGCTGGAAATTAGCCGTTGAGGCTAAAGCTGCTCCTTTTACTGTATAGTTCATTAAAGGGGACTGTCCACGACATTATAAACTAATAAACTAAAATAAACTATTGGACTCCCTCCAGATTGTTTGGAATTGGTCTGAAAGACACACCAAACTGTTGGAAATGTTAGACGGAGTACGGCCAATGGCTCCATGTCCTGTGGTCTTGTGATAGGGTCCAGTAGTTTTTTGTACTTTAGTAGATTGCAGGGACCCAGGTTCCATTCAGCCCAAGATTATTTGTTCTGGTCAATTTTAAGCGGGATAGGTAAGCTCACAATATGATGATACCCAGACAGATTTTTCTGAGAGTATGGAGGAACGGAGGGGTACCTTCAATCCAAGAATTAACTTAAGAGATGCCGAAAGTAGCAGCATTTGAAAAAATGTCATACAAGCGGTCTGCAAGATTAAGTGTTTACACTAAAGAAAATGGGGAAAGTACCTGAGTTCTATGGAGGGCTCCTAGGATACCATGTACGGAGGATAGGGTGGTTTACAGTTTGTTGTACTGAATTCTATTGCTGTTATTTCATTTTGTCATGATTTTTGTATAGGGAGTGATGGCGAGTGAGGGGTTTTCAGATGAGGTGTGTGTTTTGTGTTTAAAATAAAAATAAAAAATGTTTATCTTAAAAAAAAGAAAAAAGAGTAATGTGACTTCTATGAAAAATGTCCACCAGTTAAGAGGAGTCATCTGCTTCTAAAGCCGACAACCACACCAGTTTCTAGACTTGTCTAGAATGAAGCCCTCCTGAATAATTCAATGTAAAGAATGCGGGTTAGACCAGATAGGATGACAACAAAGTAGTTAAGCTGTTCCTGGAAGTTAATAAATATTCATGTTGTTTTTTAAATGAAAAGGTGGCTCTTTGGACTGCAGCCATACCAACCACACCACATGTTATCCAGATTAACACATGTTGATTCAACTAGTGCCATTCCTCATGTGTCACGGCCAGTCATCTAAAAAAAATAAAAATAACTACACAGACAGCTGGAATGTAGCAATGATGTTAAGTAGTTTTGGATGCTATGCTAACTACAGGGTTCTTACGTTTTGAAAAAACCTGGAAAAGTTTTGGAAACATAAAAAGACTCAGAAAGTTTTGGAATAGTCATGGAATTTTTTTTTAACACAGCATAATAATATGTAATTAATAAATGTATTTCACGTCGTCCTAACCTCAACGTACTATTCGGGGCGCGATATTACGAATCCCACTATGAACCACATAAATTGTCATTCATTTTATTGTTACACCTCTGAGGGTAAACTTTAACACAGATTTTTATTCTTATTGTATAATGTCGACTGACATTTTCAGGAATACCTAGTCATGGAAATTTGCCAAAAAGTAATGGAAAAGTCATGGAAAAGTATTGGTTAAAATAAGTATGAACCCTGTAACTATACTAGCCTCTGTATTGAAATACAAACTTAACACTTGAAATCCATTTGTTACAGTGGAATATCTGTCAAATGAAAGGTGTGTATGATGTTTTATTTACTCTTGGTCCCATGTTTCAGCAGAAACAAACCTGCTGAAGTGTTTCTTTTAGTGGTAGATATTGCTCGCCCTCATGGCACCCACACTAACTGTGTGCAAAATGAGACATTAAACTTAACGGAAGCAACTTCTTTAAGACCTAAGACGATGGACTTTAACAACTCAGGATCCACACATTAGAATTTTTTGGGCCAGCACTGCAAACATTCTTACTATAGTTTTAACTGATACATAACTACTACAATTTCACACAAATGTATGTATTTCTTTTTATTTCATTTGTATGTTGTTGTTTTTTCACACTAACACTTAAACTGTATTTTAGATTTTGTATGTCTACATTTGTGTATGTACTTTGGTTGTGGTTTTCGATATAAGCAGTTACCTTTACCAGCTAAATGAAATTAGCAGTCCAGGTAAGATTACATTTGTACTTTGGGAAATGAGGTATCAGGATACAGAGTAGGATACAGGGTGTAATGTCATGTTATCTAAACCATTGTTCTTGTGTTAGGCTCAGGTGCTGAACCTAGCACTTGTCCAGACACGCCTTTAACGTCCACCTGTGGCATCATGCAAGTGGGAAACTACCTGCCAGTAGTTTTCCACTTGCACTAGCGCTCTATCAGTTTGAGACCAACTGCAAACACAGCATTTTCTTGGTCCCCATGTTGTTTCGTCTATGATAGGATGTCTTGGACATTTCAGACTCAGTAGTGTCTCTCTACAGTGCTGTGGTATTGAGTAATGCAATTAAAGCCATCTTAGTTAAAAACACATTATCAGCAGTTTTTAGATATCTTGGTGTATTCACAAGGTAAAGCAAGTTTAGTTTATGGTAGCTGACTGTATAGGGCCAAAGTTAACTTCAATAAATCTAACAAAGGTCTATAGATTACCTAAATGTATGGGGAGTATTAGCCAACAAACCAGTGCTAGGTCAGCTTATAGAAAAAAAGGCAAGACCAGAAGTGCAATCTCCCTAAACAAATTATTGTCCAGCAATTACTAGAAGATATTCTGCAGCGTTTCTGACTCCATGATGTTTGTCATAAGCAGTTGCAAATACTTGCGTTCACCTGTTTTAAAATAAGAACAGTTTGGACACTTTTTACTTTAATATGGCCTGATGTATTGCAGTTTATACAATAACTGAAGATTTATTTATGTAGAAGTAAAAGCTACAAGTACTCTTTCCTATAGTTTTTTTTATATGTGCAATAAAGGGAAATGCCAACTTCACAATTCACCTTTACACACATATAGCCTACATTACACTAAAGCTATTCGGTATTTGAATTTCAATTCCAATATAATGCAGTATTGTCTTTTGAGATAGCAAAAGTGCTTTGTCATTGCAGGAGACCAGCTATCAGCAGGTCATAAATCAGTGAAATATGAAACCTAGATTTCCATGAAGAGGTGAAAAAAATGCAACCTCACTAGTCCGTCATGTGCTCTCTGAGCTCAGTCACAAGTGGACATGCATTGAGTAACGTTGCGTCTGTCACGTGGTCAGCCGTGGGGTATAAATACAAGGAGCGACTCCACTGCCATTTAACAACCGGGAAGAAAGCTATCAGGAGTTCTTGCTTCAACAGTGTTTGAACGGAGCTTCTATCTTCATCCCTCTTGTTACTTCTGCCTTAGTCTGCATTCCGGGCACAAATAACCGTTACTACTTGAACACTACTGGAAAAGTTGACGTAAAGCTTTATTTTTGTACCGTTTTGTTAATAAAAACACAAGAAACACCAGCGAAAAATGGAGTCCCAAGTGCGTCAGAACTACCACCGCGACTGCGAGGCCGCCATCAACAGGATGGTCAACATGGAGATGTATGCCTCCTACACCTACACTTCCATGGTGAGAAACACTAACGTTATGCTTCTATTGTGATTTCTTTATGGAATAATGTAAGTCACGACTGACATTGTTCGTGTTAAAAGCAGAAATTTAAAATAAAATTGTACGTTTTAAAATGGTTAATTGCATGTTGTGTATAGCTAGTTAAGTATTGCTGCATTTCAATAGTAGCCTGCTGTTTCCTTAATTTCTCGGTTGTTTATCCTGCCAGATAAGGCGTGTAGTAGTCCCCACCTCATTGAGTCAAAAATGCTGTGTCATGCTTACGCTGCTTGTTTGTTTTTTAACCGCATGATATTCCATCTCCTGCATGTAGACTTTAGAAAATCACCCTGACTAATGTGCCCTGAACACAGCCTGGGTGCATAACTACTGTTTATCACAACCTTTATTTTTAAATAATGGGTGATGTCTGCTACAGTAATCACTGTTTTTAACCGGCCTCACTTGTCCCTTGTCTACAGGCCTTTTACTTCTCCCGTGACGATGTGGCCCTTCCAGGCTTTGCCCATTTCTTCAAGGAGAACAGCGACGAGGAGAGGGAGCACGCTGAGAAGCTGCTGTCCTTCCAGAACAAGAGAGGAGGACGCATCTTCCTCCAGGACATCAAGGTCCGTAGAGACTAGACAGCTGGTCCTTCATTTAGGGTTACTCACTTGCCACTTAACTCTTAAATTATATAAGCCTTTCTATTACACAGGATTGATACTATTCTGATATCATTCAGCTCCATGCTTGCCTTAGTTAAGCCTGAATGACAATTTCCTTAGTAATAGGGCTGCTCGATGATGATGGGGGGGGGGGGGGGGGGGGAGATCCGTTATTCGTAAAGATTGTTGTTTTTTATTTTTTCGACTACTCTTTTTGTGATCGTTGGGCGCAGAAATCGCAATTTAAAAACTTTGATTACCCAGCCCTACTCCGTCATTTCGTCCCTGAGGTTATGGTAACAGAGGCTGAAGTATAGCAGTAGCGCTGGTGTAGAAACTGACTCTGGTCAGTAAATTCCCTTTTTCAATATTGTATGTTTTGACAATTGCTGCTTTCCCAATTAATTTTAGATTAATAATCATCAGTAATGTGAATATGACTAAGTGGATATAGACAAATAAAGCAGCTAGAACAGCCTGGTATGTTAAGAAATTAATCTATTTACTGTAATGCAGCCTTTAAAACCAGGAAAAGACCACACCTATGTCATATTACAATATCCAAAGACGATATCTAGTCTGGTATCATGATCGCTATATTGCCCACCCCTACTCTGAGGTTATGGAAACAGGCTGAAGTGCAGTAGTAGTACTGGTGTAGAAACTGACTCTGGTCATTGTGCCTTGTGTACACAAGGCTTAATGTAATGCCTGTTCAGTCCGCTATAATTGAATGTCTTCTTCTGTAGAAACCGGAGCGTGATGAGTGGGGGAGCGGGCTGGAGGCCATGCAGTGCGCCCTGCAGCTGGAGAAGAAGGTCAACCAGGCTCTGCTGGACTTGCACAAAGTGGCCAATGAACATGTAGACCCTCATGTAAGTATGAATATTATTAATGCTAAGGGTTTGCAAAAGAGGGTCCTGGGTAAACTACAAACTCGTGTGCTCTGGGATTTATTATGTGTAGTTAACTCTCTCGTCCTGTCCTCAGCTGTGTGACTTCCTGGAGACCCACTACCTGAACGAGCAGGTGGAGGCTATCAAGAAGCTGGGCGACTACATTACCAACCTCACCCGCATGGACGCCCACAACAACAAGATGGCGGAGTACCTGTTTGACAAGCACACCCTTGAGAGCAAGAGCTAAACTCCTAGTGACACACACAGGCTTTAAACTAAATGCGCTCTTCTGCTTCAGCTGTTCATCTTCTTAAACCTATAAGTTGATGCATTCTTGTATGTTCTGTTGGTCTCGCTGTTAAATGTCAGGTGGAAAGATGGGTATTCATATCAGGTTATGGCTTTGCCCTTATCACCAACGTATAAGCCTCCTGTTGACATTGTGACTGAATGTTTCTGATCTGTTCTTAATCTGAATAAAACTTTTTGAGCTGGATTTTGGAGTATCTGTTTCATGACCTGTTCACCTTAAAAGTAGGTAGTATTGACACATTGCTTTAAATACTGACTTTATCCACACTGACTTTTATGAATTTCTTTTCTTTTTGACATGCTATGACTTGACATGCTACACTAACTTTTCAACATGCAATAATATGACTGACCTATACTAAGACTCAGTGTTGTAGTACAAATACTTCACTACTGTACTTAAGTAGAATATTCATGTATCTGTACTTATATTTCTTGAACTTAAACGCTACTACATTTCCTAAATAAAATGTATACTTTTACCTACATTTCCCCTAAGCATCTGAGTTGTTACCACAAAATATAATCAGAAGAAATGTATTACACTGAAAAAAGAAGTTTGGCAAATCATTGCTCCTAAATTTCCAAGATAATGTACGCTCCATTCCAGTTGGTGATGTGATGCATGTTTGTGGCCAAGTGGCAAAAAAAAACTATTGGCCAAAACTAAAGAGGAGGAAGCATGATTGTCATGGAAGCACCTGCTGCTGGCTCTGCTGCCATGGTAACAGACGATCACCCTAACGACAGTGGTGATGAAGATAACATTACACACCTTTGGCCATAAAGTTAATAAAGTTTTTTTAACTTTTACTTCTACATTTAATATTGAATTGCTATGAATACTTAAGTACTGTAAATATCAGATACTTTAAGATTTTTACCCAAGTAATATTCTAAAAGGAGACTAACTTCTAGCAAAGTCATTTTCTGGGAAGATACGTGTACTTTGACTCAAGTATTGCTTTTGAGTACTTTATACGAGACTGCTAAGACTTCAACATGCTGGTCTGACCTTTTCATGACTTTTTTTCAACATACCATACGACGGTGGCCCTGAAGGTCAAAACATGAAAGCATTTCACAAAACAACAGCAAAGCAAAATAAACGTTAGATAAAATCAAGTAAAACGTTAAATTGCTATGCAGCAGTGTGTGCAGCAAGAAAGGCTCTGCTGAAAAGAGATGCATGCATCATTTGACAATGTTGCACCCTTAATATTAGTTTTAATACAGTAATAAATGCCCAGCACGGGGTGGTTAGGCCAGTCTCCATACGCACCTTCTAGTTTATGTGCAACATAATTCACACCTTAACATGCCAACAGGGCGGGTGAAGGTGAATATTCTGTAGATCCGCTGGTGTGGTCATTATTAAATATTAATCTATTTCAGCTCGTACATGTACATGGTCACGAACCGCTCATTTTACCTCGATAACGATAAATGAACGATCATTTAATTTTTTGTGATTCCACGACATACACTGTTTTTTTTTATTTTTTTGTGTAAAGTTTTAAAAAACGTCTTTTGCGTGATACAAATGTAAATAGGCTATCTATTTCTTCACTGCTAATTAACTTGTTAGTCCTAACTTTGAACCTGCAAGCTGCTTTTTAAAGGTCCTATGACATGCTGCTTTTTGGATGCTTTTATATAGACCTTAGTGATCCCCTAATACTGTATCTGAAGTCTCTTTTATATAGACCTTAGTGATCCCCTAATACTGTATCTGAAGTCTCTTTTATATAGACCTTAGTGGTCCCCTAATACTGTATCTGAAGTCTCTTTTATATAGGCCTTAGTGGTCCCCTAATACTGTATCTGAAGTCTCTTTTATATAGACCATAGTGGTCCCCTAATACTGTATCTGAAGTCTCTTTTATATAGGCCTTAGTGGTCCCCTAATACTGTATCTGAAGTCTCTTTTATATAGGCCTTAGTGGTCCCCTAATACTGTATCTGAAGTCTCTTTCCTGAAATTCAGCCTTGGTAACCTTGCCCCTTGTGATGTCATAAGGGGCAGATTCCAGATTGGCCCATCTGAGCTTTCATTTTCTCAAAGGTGGAGCAGGATACCCAGGGCTCAGTTTACACCTGTCGCCATTTCTAGCCACTTGGGAAACTTAGGCAGGCTAGGGGAACTCATTAATGTAAAAAAAAAATACTCATACAGTGAATTTTTCATGCCATGGGACCTTTAAGCTCCTCTTTTTTGTGCTTGTGGAGAGCTACGTGACACATGATGAGGACCGGCGTGTTAAATCGGCCGTCCGAGACTATACCAGGCAGACGCACAGCTGACAACCTGCAGGTGGAGGCGCTGGAGACTCGGACATACACACCGCGGGCTGCTGTGGACTTGTGTCAGTCCCGCAAGCAGTTTCAGGAAAGTGGCTGCATGTGTCCGACAATGCACAAAACAACAACACAAGCCTACAGCTGTCCGCAGACACGGAGTGCGTCAGAGCCTCCCGGACAGGTGAACTGACTCAACTGAGACTCTGTTTCCTGCTTGTCGTCAATGGCAAATGATCGGTTAACATTTAAATTCATTTTGCTTTCTTTTGGAAGACTAGCTGCCAAAAATCGCACCTTACTAGCTAATTAATTAGCCTGAGTTAAACGCTAGCTATCAGTAAACAGAATGTAGTTGCTGATGTCTGGCGCGTGCAGGCCCGCATTTGGCGACTGGTGAGTGTTAATTTTGGAACCTGCACACGCGGTTGAATGTTTTTAAGGAGAAAGTAGGCCTATCTATGTTGATAAATAGTATGCTATACTATGACTTTTTTATGACTTTTGCCAACATACTATACTATGACTTCGTCGACATGCTATACTAGGACTTTTTATAAGTTTTTGACATACTGTATACTATGACTTTTTTGGATATATTGTACTATGACTTATACTATGTATAGCATATGTATATACTTTTTATGTCGAAAAAAGTCATTAAAAGTCAAATATTTTGAAAAAGTCATAGTATAGTATGTCAATAAAAATCACAGTATAGTATGTACAGAAAAAATCATAAAAAAGTCCATCCATCCATCCATCTTTGTCTGCTTATCTGGTATTGGGTCGCGGGGGTAGGAGCTCCAGCAGGGGACCCCAAACTTCCCTTTCCCGAGCCACATTAACCAGCTCCGACTGGGGGATCCCAAAGCGTTCCCAGGCCAGGTTGGAGATATAATCCCTCCACCTTGTCCTGGGTCTTCCCCGAGGCCTCCTCCCAGCTGGACGTGCCTGGAACACCTCAACTGGCTCCTTTGGACGCGAAGGAGCAGCGGCTCTACTCCGAGCTCCTCACGGATGACTGAGCTTCTCACCCTCATCTCTAAGGGAGACGCCAGCCACCCTCCTGAGGAAACCCATTTCGGCCGCTTGTACCTTGGATCCTGTTCTTTCGGTCATGACCCAGCCTTCATGACCATAGGTGAGGGTAGGAACGAAAACTGACCGGTAGATTGAGAACTTTGCCTTCTGGCTCAGCTCTCTTTTCGTCACAACGGTGCGATAAATTTCATAAAGTCATACTTTTTAATGACTCTTTTGACTAGGACTTTTTTATGACTTTTTTCAACATACAACAACATACTATACTATGTCTTTTTTTTACTTTTTTCGACATGCTATACTATGACCTTTTTATGACTTTTTTTTAACATACTATAACTTTTCATGACTTATTTCGACGCTATACTTTATCTTCTTGTCTTTTTTCGACATACTATACTATGACTTTTTCGACACGCTATACTATGACTTTTTTCAGCTTACTCTACTATGAATTTTTTCGACATACTAAACTAAAATACTATGACTTTTTGATGACTTTTTTCGACATACTATACTGTGGATTCTTCGACATACTATACTATGACTTTTTCGACATGCTATACTATGACTTTTTATGACCTTTTTCAACATACAATAATATGACTATTTCAACATGCTATACTATGACTTTTTATGACTTTTTTCAACTTACAATAGTACGACTTTTTTATGACTTTGTTGACATACTATACTATGACTTTTTTCAGCATAAAATGCTATGACGTTTTTATGACTTTTTTTCGTCATGCTATAATGACTTTTTCGACACGCTAATAAATGCATTTTTTAATAATTTTTTCGACAAACTATACTATGACTTTTTTCATTACTTTTTCGAGATACTATACTTGGACTTTTTTATGACTCTTTTCGACATAGCATACTAAAATTATGACTTTTTCAACATACTATACTATGACTTTTTATGACCTTTTTTAACAAACAATAGTATGACTTTTTTATGACTTTTTTCGACTTACTATACTATGAACTTTTTATGACTTTTTTTGACATAAAATACTATGACTTTTTTCATCATGCT
Source organism: Zingel zingel (assembly GCA_023566125.1). Classification (NCBI taxonomy): domain Eukaryota; kingdom Metazoa; phylum Chordata; class Actinopteri; order Perciformes; family Percidae; genus Zingel; species Zingel zingel. The sequence goes on from CM042325.1 coordinate 26,580,629, forward strand.
ATAATGACTTTTTGGACATGCTAATAAATGCCTTTTTAAATAATTTTTTCGACATACTATACAATTACTTTTTTCATAACTTTTTCAACATGCTATACTATGACTTTTTTGGACATGCTATGTTATGACTTTTTTATGACTTTTTCAACATGCAATGTTATGACTGTTTTCGGCATACTACACAATGACTCGTTCATGACTTTTTTCGATATACTATACTATGACCTCTTTCTGACAAGGAGTTTTTTTATGACTTTTTCGACATAATATACTATGACTTTTTATGAGTTTTGTTCAACATACTTAACTAGGAGTTTTATTTAGCTTTTTTCGACATACTATACTCTGACTTTTATTGACATACTACACAATGACTCTTTCATGACGTTTTTCGATATACAAGTCAATATACATGTTTTTTTCGACATGCTTTAGTATGCCTTTTTATTACTTTTTTCGACATACTATACCAAGACCTTGTTATGACTTTTTTTTTACATACTATACTATGACTTTTTCAACATGCTATGGTATGACTTTTTTCGACATACTATATTATGACTTTTTTCAACATACTATGACTTTTTTATGATTTTTTGACATGCTATACTATGACCATTTTTCGACCTAAAATACTATGACTTTCTTATGACTGTTTTCAACATTATAGTGACTTTTTCGATATGCTATACTATGACTTTTCCATGACTTTTTTCGACATACTATACTAAGACTTCTTCAACATGCTATGGTATGACCTTTGAATGATTCTTTTCGGCATATTATTCTATATCTTTTTTATGACTTTTTTCACCATACTATGCTATGACTTTGTTATGATTTGTTTCGACATACTATATATTAAGACTTTTTCGACATGCTTTACTATGACTTTTTTATGACTTTTTTCGATATACTATACTATGACTTTTTATGACTTTTTTTCGACGTACACTAGGACTTTATGACTTTTTTCATAATACTATGACTTTTTCAACATGATATACAAAGCCTTTTTTATGACTTTTTTTGACATACTATATATTAAGACTTTTTTGACATGCTTTACTATGACTTTTTATGACTTTTTCTAACATACTATGACTTTTTTATGACTTTTTCAGCATACTATACTATGACTTTTTGACATACTATACTATGAATTTCTTATGCCTTTCTTTGACATACTACACTATGACATTTTGACTTTTTCAACATACTATACTTTGACCTTTTGATTTCTTTTTTCGACATGCCATACTATGACCTCTTTCTGACTTTTTTTCGACTTGATTTAGTATGCCTTTTTAAGTCTTTTTCAACATGCTATACTATGACATTTTTAAAATTATTTTGACATACTATGACTTTTTTATAACTTTTTCAGCATACTATACTATGACTTTTTTGACATGCTATACTATGACTTTTTCATGATTTTTTTTCGACATCTATACTATGACTTTTTTTGACATTCTATACTATGATTTTTTTAATCACTTTTTCGACATGCTATACTATGACTTTTTATACACATACTATACTTTTACTCTATATGACTTTTTTCAACATACTTCACAATTACTTTTTTATGACTTATTTCAACATACTATACTATGACCTAACCCCAGTCAGCCACATATACTACATTGCATCACCTAAGTCAGTGCTGCCAGAGTCCCATTCTTCAGGGGTCTATTATTTTTATTTGCTATGTTTTCTATCGTCTTGCCATTGTTTGGGCACACTGTTTAGCCCTCCGTTGTTATATTGACTTCTTGATATCCTGCGTTTGCCTGGCTTTTGTCTGTTAAATCACTTTGATTTTAAAGCTGCAATATAAATAAAGTTATTAATATTAAGATCATGGTGAAGATGACTGTCAGCTCTATTCAGTTGGTTGCTGTCCAGGGTGCTGAATGGAACCACCACTGTCCAGGGTGCTGAAACTGATTTAGCAATTTAACTGAAAGCACTGACATACTTTGAACGACTTCCAACTACAAAATTCCCACCACAGAGGATTTTGACTCTCTTTAATTCCGCTTCTTTTTGAAAAAACAAAACAAAAAAAACAATCATTTTAAACATGACCAGGGTTCAAAATTAACTTTTTCATCCACCAGTATACACACCATAGTGTGTAGCGAATCTACCAGCCACTTTCACATTTTTACCTGGTTGGCTGGTGACATTACCATGACATAGTCTAATCTCATTCCTATTTGTATTTTAAATAATACAAATCAGCGTTCCTCCACTGTTTCAGCAGATAAGGAAAGTAACATATCACTTAGACGATATCTGTTGAGTTTACAAATCTTAAGTTTCATTTAAAAAATTACAAGTGGGTTAAAACAATTTAACCTACTGAAACGCAAGTCTTTCTGATTTGTATTAAATTCACTTTTTCAACAGAGTGACACTTGTATCTGAAAACAAAGTTGATTCTCAATGATTTTAAGAGAAATGAGACTTAAAGGGATAGTGTTAGATGAACTATCTCTTGAAGATAGACTTTTTTTGCAGTGTAGGTGGACAGTAAGTCGTTGGCAGTGAGGGATATTGTGGAGATTAACACAGAAGGGGGAGGGGGAAGAGAGAAAGGGTGTTATGTGCAACGACTTCTAATCAGTCAGTGGTGGTGGATTTGTCTAGAGCACATTTGGATGCAAAACATAAATAAAATAACAACCAAAGGGAGGGACTGACACTAAAAAGGTGAGTTATATTCTGTTTTTGCTGTGTATTATTTTAGAGTTATTAGCTCATTAGTTACCATGGCCAAATTATGTGTTTTATGTGGGGGTGTTCAGACAAACGGTAACAAAAAAAAACTTAAACGTGTTCAATTTACAATTAATTGAAAACAGAGAAACAGAGCTGGCAAGCAAACCATTGCATTCAATATGCTTGAAACAACAAATGCTTTTTTCCTCAATTGTTTTTTTAATTCATTTTTAATCAAACACACAAACTGTGCAGTGTCTGCATAATGTACAAAAAATACCAGGAAAAATAAGCTCATTCCCTTAACCCGTTCCCCAAACCTCCTAACAGCCGGTATTTAAATAACTTTACTTTAACACATTAGTCCTGTAATTAAAAGCAAGAGACACATGCTGGTTTAATAGCAGGTTAAATAGGAAGAACAACAAATATTTACTTGAAAATTACTTTATCATGAAACATGATTCATTTTCCATTAATGACTAATTTCAGCTGCAGTTTAATCTCTCTCCGTGTATTACAGTTGTTCCGTAAATCTGTTAAGAGGCAGCTATGCTCACAGAGAGGACAAGGTTAATGTTAATCTATTTGATTTTGTACTTTAAAGCTAATTTTTATTTCATTCTCTATCATTTGACAAATGCATTTCGTTGTAAAAGTTCCTGCAGGAGAGAAACATTTGATTTTACGCATTGTGCAGGATGTTTTCCAAACCTGGCAAAGATTAGTCGAAGTGGATTATGGGAGGCTTATGCACGGCTATTTACAGAGTCTGTGTTCACGTGCAATCACCCACAATACTGATGTTTACCTTTACAGTCTATATGAAGTTTCTGACATTGTGTCCGGTATTATAACCTTTAAATCCTGCAGCTTGGTGATGGTTGTTTGCACCTTGACAAAGGCTACTGTGAGGTTTCTTGGCACTTGTGGCTTTTTGTACAAAGCTGCAAATCTACAGCAAACAGTCAAAAGCCTTTATTTTACAGGTCACCACAGGTAAAACGAAATTGCCTGATATGAGGATTAAAAAGGCAAACTCATAATCACAGGCACAGCCATGTTTATAGGCTGGAAACATTGAAATAATGGTACAGTAATTGTGAATTTATTTATTTATTTATTTATTTATTTATTTCTGTCTGTCTGTCTGTTTGTCTGTGTAGTATTGCTAAAAATAGAGCCCCTTAGAACTACATGCTGCAGTCTTCAGAGTGAACACATCGCTGTCGGTGGTCTCTTGCTCCTCCAGGAATGACATTTTGGTTTGGCACTAAGTGTTATGAGATAGAGACACTGAGATATGTCTGAAAGCTTCCAATCAAGCTTTGATTTTCATCACTATACTGTAAATTGTTACCGAAAGGAGATCAAGAGTAAACATCCAAAGTGGCATAATGTAAAGCACACACACACACACACACACACACACACACACACACACACACACACACACACACATACATAGTGCGTGGCACTATCTTTGTGGGGACCCGTCATTGACATAATGCATTCCCTAGCCCCTTACCCTAACCTTAACCATCACAACTAAATGCCTAACCTTAACCCTTACCCTCACCCTAACCATAACCTAATTCTAACCCTAATCGTAAAACCAAGTCTTAACCCTCAAACAGCCCTTTAAAGTTGTGGGGTCCAGCATTTTGGCCCCACAAAGTTGTCCGGACCCCACAAGTATACTGTATTCCCGGTTTTTGGACCACACGAATGTAGTTAAACAAGAACATGAATACGATACACATACACACACACACACACACACACACACACACACACACACACACACACACACACACACACACACACACACACACAGTCATACATACTGTATATGAGGATATTCCATTGGCACTCATGGAACATTTACACAGCGCACATTTTGACTGGTCATAGCAGGAAATGCACAGGTGTTACTAATAACATTAACGATGGCTCTGTTATAATTAAGTTAAAGTGCTATTAAGTTTCTTCAGCTTTAACCATTAAAATGACACCCACTGAATGCGTTTGAACCCCTGAATTGTTCATGATGTGAGTTTTGTTTAATATGTCAAACACTGTTATTTCCTACAGTATGTTACAGTTTTTTTCAACCGCTTACGCACAAAATCTTTTCACACGATTTTTGAAACCTCTCGCTCAAAGTGCAAAATTACACAGCAAATCTCCAAAACCATAAGCTATTTCTCAGCCTTTCACTCAGTTTTCAATTGCATAAAACACTACACACAATTCTCTACCTAAGACACAAAAATCTAACAGGAAGTGACTTGCTTTCCTTTTCTAAACACAACCAATCAAAATGCTACACTTATTCACCAGGGCACACACACACTCCTCACATGTGCAAACACATTATGTCATAACTGAACACTAACTTATCATGCTTTAATATAGGCCTATACAGAGGTCAAAGGTCAGATTACCTGTTTTGAACAATGGATGCCAACAATAGACAGAGAGCAAGGGGAGGAGGAGGGAGAGACAGGGGATGACAACGAGGAGGAGGAGGAGGAGAAAGAGGGAAGAAGAGGAAGGAGAGCCATCTCTGATGAGATCAGGGCCACACTTATTCATCATGTGATCAACCACGGATTGACCATGAGAGAAGCCCATATTGAGTAGCTTTACAATGGCGTCCATACTGCATGCAACTATCTAATGACTATTTCAGCATTACAAATCAATCAGACTTTGTTTGTGCATACAACCCCCCCCCCCTTTAATTGTCAGTTAAATTTGTGGATTTCAGCAGTGCAAATTCATAAAAAAAAAAAAAAAATACTACTGTGAAAATACAAAGGATCTGTGTCTAAAAGGCTGTTGTCTGTCTTAAGTTTGGCCACCAACTGAAAGTTAAAACCGTCTTACCTAACACACGACCAGTTCAGCGTGTATGTATCCAATGGATCAGATAACTCAGGCCACATTTACATTGCTACGTTTTGGTTTAAAACTAATATCTTTTGCTACGTTTACACCCCACATTCACACTCTGGCATTTCAGAGCCCCTAAACGGAAGAGATTTTAAAACACTTCTGACCCGTTTTGGTTTGGAATCTGTGGGGTTGTGGCTGCAAACGGAGACCTTTGGCAACACCGACACAATATTTTGCTGCCTGATTGGGTCTTATTGGTCATGACCTCTCATTCTCTGAGACTAAGCTACTAACGTTACCATGGCAATAGTCTATATCCTTGACATTCCACTTCCAGGATTGTTCCGGTGCCGCAGGAAATTCTGTCGGATGCATGTATTTTCGCCGATGTCCGTTGTGTTGGAAATTTAATCTCCGGTGGATTTATGAGGACTATGGTTAACATATTAACCATCAGATCTCTGCAAAGTAAATTGAGACAGCTAGCTAGACTATCTGTCTAATCTGAGTTTTTTCACGATTATTTCACAGCGGCTCCGTGCGGAGCTTAGCACCGCCCACGACAATTGTGATTGGTTTAAAGAAATGTCAGTAAACCACAGCACATTTTTCTCCCACCCCGGAATGCTGTGTGGACTAGCCAGACCCTCCTTCACTCTTAAGCGTGTGGATGGTTTGGCAACTACTATGGCAACTATGCTGCCTCCTGTTTACCCCGGCACACGCATGCCCAGTATACAAGAATGTTGATGATATATGCTGTTTGGGCGTGTTAGTTTAAACGCAGATTAGTTCTTCTATTGGAGCTAAAAACATTTGCGTGCACAGAGATCACTTTTGGCTCAAAACTCGGCTTAAAACCTAGCAGCAGTTAGCTGTTAGTTTCGATTAGCATAAAGACTGGAAACAAGGGGGAAATAGCTAGGCTGGCTCTGTCTAAAGTAAACCGAATCTGCCTACCTGCATTTCTAAAGCTCACTAACAACTATATCATTTGTACATCTGTGCAAAACTTGCAATGTAAAAACTAAAATTGGCCATTTTACAGTGGGTTGTGACAGAGTATTTCTTGGCTCTGGGCAGTTGCCAGGCAATTACCAAAGACTCCAGGAAATTACTGTGCCTGGTCAAGCAAAAAGTTATGTTTTATTTGATTTTGATTTCCTTTTATCACTGCCAGGCTAGCTGTTTCCCCCTATCTCCCCTGTTTTTCTACCACACACACTGACACACTCAGGTCCCCCTCTCTAATCCTCTGCTTATGCAGTCCAGGGAGTTAAAAGGGTTGATGTAACACAGCTCGCCACCTGAATCACATCTCATTATGTGAATATGATGTGTACGTCTGTCTGTGTATGTCTTTATTCCAGCTGTCACGAGGGAGGATAAATAACAGACAGACGGGGACAACAGAAGAGAGGGAGGAAGGAGAGATAATGTTGGGATGGGCGGAGAAAGGGGAGGAGAGGCAAACTGTACTTAATTTGTTAAAGCCGAGGGATTTTTGGATTACCTTTGACAATTAATCCTGTTACATCGCTGTGCAGCGACAGAGGGATATCCACCGTGGGTGGGGCATATGTGTGTTTAAATGTCAGCCTGTGTGCAACAATTGACAAGCTGAACTCTTTACAGGGCACAGAATTGATTCTCATGATTATTTTATTGCTTCTACCCAGGGCCACAGGCAGGGATTTGGCAGAAGGTATGTTTTCTAGTTGCACTTTATACACCTTTTAAGCCTGAGGTAAATTTACATTATGCCTCGTTAAAGGGTTAAACTAATATCTTTCAAGATGGGGTTTGGAAAAAAAACAAAGCAGGAATATTTTCCTAATTTCCATTTTGTTAAGATTGTCTTTGTATTGGGATTGTGTACTTAATAGGCAGAATAAATTTGACATGCTACAGTAATAAAATGAGTGATGATTGAATTCCAATTAGCTTCTTCAGTTTTAGGGTCCTAATGTTGTGCTTGCTCATTGTCACACTGTCATGGCTGCCAAAAAACAGAGTAACACTTCTTGCTATGACCAGTCAAAATGTGTGCTGTGTAAATGGTCCTTAGGTGTGTTCATGAGCTTTAAGTCTTAATGTGGAAACTACATGGATGCTACATAGGAGATGTGTTGTATTTTGTTTGCCAGAGCATCATAGGAATAATAATAATTATAATAAAACACAGTTAAAAAGGCAAATATAATTAAATTAAAACAAACACACTTAAAAGATTGAGATAGAAAATTAAAATAAAGCAATCTATCCATTATTTTGATGGAGTGTGGGGTCATGTGGGGTAGGCCTTTCGGAAAAGGTTTTGAGGGAGGTTTTAAAGGTGGGTAGAGACTCTAGTACGGACGGATAGCGGGAGGGAGTTCCAAAGGCGAGGAGCAGAATGGCTGAAGGCTCTAAACCCCATTGTGGACAGGCGGGCAGAAGGAGTGAAAAGCAGTGAGGAAGAGGAGGATCAGAGTGTTTGGGATGAAGTGTAGGGCTGAAGGAGTTCAGCGAGGTATGGAGGAGCGAGATTATGGAAGGCTTTGAAGATGAGAAGAAGAATCTTAAAGTCAATACAGTATTGGACAGGGAGCCAGTGCATTTGTTTAATGAGTGGGGTAACATGTTCAGTTGTTGGGGTTCAACATACAGGCAGCTGTATGATAATACAGGCAGCTGAATTTTTTTATGGATGGACTTGTAGGGTAGACCAGAGAGGAGGGAGTTACAATAATCAATACTGGAAGTAACAAGAGCGTTGATGAGAGTAGCAGTATTATTGAGTGTAAGTGTGGACGAAGGCGGTGTATGGTGCGTAAGTGAAAGTAAGTAGACCAGGTGAGATTATTGATGTGTTTTTCAAAAGAAAGTGTCCTATCGAGGATGACACAGAGGCTCTTGACCTGAGTGGAAGAGGGGACTTTGGAATTGTCGATGAAGAGTGAGAAATTGGGACATTTTGAGTGGATTTGGAGCCAATAAGGAGAATTTCTGTTTTGTTACTGTTTAGTTTGAGGAAGTTATGAGTGAACCAGGTTTTAACTTCATCTAAACAGTCAGACAGGGAAGATGGAGTTTTCGTGGACAAGAAAAGCTGGGCGTCATCCGCGTAGCAGTGAAATTGAATATTGTATTTCCTGAAAATAAAACCTAGATGAAGTAAGTAAATTATAAAAAGGAGGAGCCCCAGGACTGAGCCCTGGGGAACACCACTGGTAACTGGGGAGGGTTGTGATTGAAAATGTTTAAGTTGTCCAAACTGAGTGCAGCCAGAGAGGTAGGATGTGAACCATTTGAGTGATGTATTGATGACACCAATGGAGCCTAAATGGTCCAAGAGAATATTGTGAGAGATGGTATCAAAGGCAGCAGTCAAATCAAGGAGGATGAGTATGGTGAGAAAACCTGAGTTAGCAGCCATCAGTAGGTCATTGGTGACCTTGACTAGTGCAGTTTCTGGGCTGTGGAGAGGGAGAAAAACAGATTGAAACTGTTCATAGAGGTTATTGTTGATGAGATGATTATGGACCTGTGCAGCAACAGTTTTTTCTAAGATTTTTGAGATAAATGGCAGGTTGGAGATCGGTCTGAAATTATTTAGGTCGTTGGGATTTGCACCAGGTTTCTTAAGTACAGGGGTGATAGCAGCAGTTTAAGGAAGAGCAAAGGTGAGCCAAAAAGCCATGAATGCAGCACAAACTCCCTATCTAGCAATTTTAACAAAACAGCAAAATAACTTGCGTATCCCCTCAGTGATTCAGATCCGCTCTAAAATTGAATGGGTATTTCCTTGGCCCATGCTACTCGCCTCCACCAAGTTTCTTGAAAATTGGGCCATTAGTTTTTTTGTAATCCTGCTTACAGTCAAACAAGCCAACAAACAAACGGACAAACCATACCAAAAATATAACCTCCTTGGTTGAGGTAATTAAGCTTGAGAAGTTAGAGAAACTGCTAATTAATGATAATAACCAGAGGCGTCGGACTGGGGGGAAAAAGGGGACTGAGTACTCAGGGCCTTTGTGTGAGGAGGGCCCAAAAAGATGCTAGAATGAATAGCTGTAGATGCGGGGAGGGGCCCATAGAAAATGCCTTTCTTTCAGGGACCAGAATTTTGTGCTACGCCCCTGCTAATAACCACTTGCTTTTGAATAATGGGAGTAAAAGTATAAATGTGCACAAAAAAAATACCTCCATAGTGAAGCCCTGTACTAAATATATACTTTACATCTCTGTTTAACATTAGCCAAAAAGCTATCCAGCCAGTGACTGGTTGTCTGCTAGCCAGTTTGCTAAAGAACTAGCATGTGAAGTACCTATTGTACATTCACACAATGCTGTCAGAATGGGAAGAACAGGAAAAACATCCTTTATTCCGACTTGGAAGTCTTTCTGCATTATTTTAAAGGGGTTAGCCCCAGTGCTAACCTTGTAGCCACATCAGATAAATAGCCTAAATTAACTACTTTTGTTGTCTTCCGTATTTGTAGCAGTTTGTAAAAACCAGTATAAAAGTGTAATTATAGCTCCTATAGAATTAGTTGTAATGATTAAAAATCAATTGCTGACATTAGGAGAAGCTCATAAGAGGTAAAAATAAGAGGGTATACAGTACAACAAAAGGGCACACATATTGGATTTTATTTATTTATTTTGATAAAACTGCCTGTGCATTTGCAGCCATTCTATCAACAGTTTGTTGACATGCGTCTGTAGTTCTTGTCACCATGTGGGAGATATCGTCGGCATTAAAAAATCCCATTTTCTCCGACTCTGAACTACAAGTTGGAGGCTTAGATGAACATTTTTTCCCACTCACAAAAACCATCATGTAGTTATTTTACTTAATAATTAGGATAGGGCATTTGTGTTTTTAACCCTCTCCCTGAATTATATACTTTAAAATCATGTTTTTAAAATGGTATAGTCCAAAACATATTGTATTACTTCCTTTGCCTGAAACTTTTGCGTATGTAGGCTAAAGTATGCTAATAGTTAAAAGGCTAAAGTACTGTATTTAAGTAGAATTATAAAGGCACTTAACTTCCATCCTTAATTCTATTTTATGCTACATTATACTTTTACTCCACTACAATTTAGGGGATAATACTGTATAAATGACATGCTACTCTGCAGTTTGAGAGTTTTGTTACAAATATAATATGATGACTATATAAAAATATATATAAATATATGATTAGACTGCCCAAGATAAAGCAGCTAGAATTAACTCCACCTCACCAACATTTAAATGCTGAATACATGTTACATTTTGAATGCAAGATTATTTTTACATTATGGTATTACTACTTTAACTAAAGTTAAAAAAAAAATGGAGTACTTTCTTTACCACTGGATTTCCTCACCATGTATCTACTTCTTTTTCAGTAAAACCTCAATAAAATAAAAAACCTTTGTCCCTTTATGAGTATAGTTTGTCTTTGTGAGCTTAAAGCTTAAAACTAAAGAGTGAATAAATAGTGAGAGGCATGAGAGTGAAGCGAGCGAGAGAGGATTAAAGAGATTAAAGCCAGGTGAAAGGTCAAATAGCATGATGTTTAAATGAAGGACACATCTGAAGAGAGAACAAATGTGTTGTTAGCTCTTTGTTTAAGTTTTAATGTCACCGCAATTGATTACAAAGTTGCTGACCGTTTGTTGTCTGCTCTCCTATGTTTTCACAGAGCAGATATGCGATTGGTCAGCTTGACCGGGGTGCGACTCCGCAGGGCGGCCGAGGAGGAGGAGCGGGAGCAGCCTCCAATTCACTCATCCCCCTCGCACCGCTCCAACCACCAGTTCGCCAGCATGAAGAGCAAGTTCTTCAATGAGCTCACGCACCTGCCAAGTGAGCACAAACACAAATGCATAAAATGCACACATAAGGACAATGCAAACACAATTATGTTCATAGCTGTTGTTGCACATCCAAATTAAGTTAAATTTTGTGCGCTCTCAAAGACTAAATGAGAACCCCCCACCACCCCACACACACACAGACACTTTACAAAGTGAAATATTAAATCCCCCAGTGAGTCCCCAAGTGCTTGTGTGGCGATAGTATTTTCAATGTTGTTCTAGTCGGTTAAAAATTAAAGCCAGTTTAGCAGATGAACCTGTGTATGCATAGACCCACAGACACATGCAAACTAAAAAATAATCAATCTATTACCTACATACCATCAGCAAGCCATCATGTCATCTCATTTTCAATTCTCATGTTTTTCATGTCTCTATTCTGTCCTCTCTCATCTCTTCATGTGACCACTTTGCTCTTCAAGATCATAAACTCAAGAGTAAGTCATCTCTTATCTTGTACCATTCATGTGTGTCTTCTACAGGTGGCGAAAAACGGCTGTGTATTGAACCAAGGTTTAAATGCCTTCTGCAAGAGAAGTTCAACAGATGTTATAGTAGAGGAGTGTAGTATTTTGGAAGTATTATGGAGACACACCCTTCACGAGCTAAAAAAAACACTTTGTACACTCTTGGGCTTCTTATCCAATGGTATGGAAGCCCACTTTTGCCTCAAAAAATGTAAATATGAAAAGTCATGAATGATAAAAAAAATAACACTAATACCGATATAAACTCTTTATAAGAAAATAAGTGATACATTTGACTTTTTACGCAAATAAACTTGTATCGCACTGCAATTAATCATGGTCTTCAGGCTGAATCTCCACCATTTTAAAGGCATAGCCGACACTGAAAATGCTCTAGCCCTATGTGAACTTTTCAGGAATTTGAAAAAACGTTGGAAATAATCGAATAGTCTGTCATATGTAAAATATTTCGCTTATCCAACAGTGGTGACCCAATAGTTAAAGCAGCTATAATTGATGTTTTTACAATAACAATGTATAACATTACTATGTGAAATGGATCGCACGTAGAGATGAAACTACAGAGAATTATCACCAGAAAAGAGTTTAGGATCCTTATTTAGCTGTCCGGCTGCAGCTTTACTGTTTTGGCTCACTCTCACCACTCTTGTAGCAATGTTGTCAGCCGCAGCAGGCAGCTGTTTTCAGCTAAAAAACCCACTGTACACTACCTGCTCAGCAGACAGACACAGTTAGCTGTGGAGCATTTTGACTTTTTAGTTGAAGAGCCGTTGACAGAGACCAAAAACAGCAAATGTTTTTGCTGCTCTGAAGTGGCCAAAAAACATTAGTTATTGCAGGTTTGAGCTTCAATTTATGAAACAAGACTACGCATGGATTCAGGCAGATCATAGATGGCAAACCAGATATCATTTTAATGGGCGAGAGCAGGGCGCTAAAATTAGGTGAGGCCAGCAGAGAATACTGGCAGCGGTAGTCTTGCATTGCCAGACCCTCCTCCACAGCGCTGCGGAGGAGGAAAACTATAAAACTACACGGTGCAAACATGCCTTTCTCCTCCTTTCTGCAGTGCCCATGTGGGCGGTGGGAGCCATTGTGGTTGTAGTCCTTGCCCTTATCGTCTGCATGGGATTCTGCATCTACAAGAAATGCTTCGGTGGCAAGAAGCCCAAGAAGGTCCGAGAGAGGAAGGCAGGACGAGGGCGCAGGAAGAAGGACAAAGATGGAGAGGATGGAGATGATAAGAAGGTGAGAAATGGCGTACAGGGGTTCTGCCACGTGGATTCCTGAGTTGTCACATGGAAATTTTATTTTTTTCCAAAATGTTTTCTACTACACAGATTTTCTCAAGTAAGCAGTTTCTATGGTTTCATTCATTCACCTGGTAAAAATTTAACAGTTGAGGTTGAGAGTAATTGGTAATTAGACTGGTGGTGTGCGATCACCTAAAGGCTCTGACACACCAACCCGATTATCGGCCGTCGGACAGTCTGGTGAGGTCAGTGACTCGAGTGTTCGGTGTGTTCCGTGCCGTCGTCAGTCGGAGGAGCCGTCGGACTTCATTTGGGCCAATTTTACATGTTGAATCGGGAGGCAAGCAGTCGGACTCAATGGCCAATCTGATTGGTGGAGCGCTAACCCGGAAATGACGAGTGGGATGAGCTTGACTAACGCCTCTCAAAATCTGATAAAAATATTTTAAACTGACCTTTGTCGATTTAAAATGAAGACAGATTCAGCAACTGCATGGTCTATTTCTTGCTTGAAATGTTTTCAGAAACACGTTTTGGTGAACTACCTTTGTAAAATATCAGCCAGATCCACGTGATGCGTTTGTCCAATCAGCTGCCGGTTTTCATTTTTTGGGCGACAATACAGAATAGCGCCACTATTCTGTCAGTCCGACTGCCTTTTCTGCCAAAGGTCGGCCGTCAGGTTTGTGTGTCAGAGCCTTAAGGCTTGCGTCATGCGGATGCACCAACAGTGTTGTTGTCATTACTTAAAATTCCTAATGGGGGCTACAGAACCTACGCACTTTAGCTTTAAGAAATACATTGTGGGTACAAGCCAGAATACGGTTCCCATTATTTGTTTTTAAGGTATAGCTTGACATTTTGTGAAATATTCTTTTAAGATTAATTTTTCACGTGTTTTATAGGATAAATACGTAGCTACAGCCAGTAGCTGGTTAGCTTAGCATGAAGACTTGAAACAGCTCTGTCCAAAGGTACAGAATGCTGGTGCTGGTAGGTGGATTTTGATACTTTTGGACAGAGCTAGTCTAGCTGTTTTCCCCTTTATGCTAAGCTAACCAGATGCTGGCTGCAGCATCAAATTTAGCTAATGTGGAGACATGAGTGTAGCATTGATCTTCTCAATTAACTCTGGGCAAGAAAGCAAATAGGCATATTTCTCAAATTGAACTACTCCTTAAAGGCAGGTGAAAAGATGCAACTGGGGACATGTGTAACAGTACATGGCTGACTACGCTCTCCACAGGCCAACAGATTGTCAGGATGAAGTGAAGGTTTGGACCCAAATGCAGTTCAAAACAGAGATTTATTCCAATAAGGAAAAAACACTACAAGAAAGAAACACACAAACAGAAATACACACTAACAGAGGAACAAGAATCCGACAAGAGACAAGTGAAACAGAGGGAAACTAAATACACCAGGTAATGAGCACTAACACAAGACAGGTGATACAACAGGTGAACCAAATCAGGGTGGGGCAGAGCAGTCAAAAAAGGCGGGAAACAAACAAAGACAGGAAGAAGCTAGACAAGACAAGGGAGACCAGACAGACTACAAAACAGGAAACAGAACATAACAGAAAAACAAGACTACCACAATAAAACAGAACAAAATACCAAAACCCTGACACAGATAGAGTTAGCAGCAGTTAGAGCTCCACTGTTTGTATCCGATTGCAATCACTGCTTCACAGTCCACAGCTGTTTGGCTTTTATCCATGTTGAGACTAGTAGTAACGAATTGACAGCTGAAACTGGGCACAAAAGCCAAAATGGATGACAGAGTAGCAGCTGCTGTTCCTTTGGGATTGCAAAAGCTTGTAGTAAAAAGAATAAAATATAAAATATAGATTATTTTAAAAACAATTAGTATTTTTTTTATCAATGCTTATAGGCCTAATGCTTGCCGTGATTACTGATAGTATGTGTTGTGAAACAATCCGTTTAGGAAAGGAAAGGATAACAGTGTTGCAATTTAGGATACACATAAAACGGACGAGAGTGATTTTCTTCAGACTCACAGAATGGAATGTGGAATGTACCATTATTCACAACAGTATGATCTTCAAAGGGTGGCTATTATGTGGGAAACCAACAGAGTAGAAAGCAACACGCACACCACTTGTTTTGTCTCTTTTGTGATGCAGGGAATTATTTCCCCCCAAAGATCCATTTAAAAAAGAAATAAAATTCCAGCACACACTTTTCATCTCTGCAACAACCAAAACTGACCAAATGAACCAAAGTGTTTGCTGGAATTTCTTTTCTTTTTGAAAAGGAAACCACGGTGGAACCATAAATGTGCTCGGTGGAGTTTTCTTGTAAACAAACTATAGTAGTGTTAACATTCAGTGTTACTCACCAAAATACATGAATGCATTTAATGCTCATTAAACATTGCAAAGGCAATTTTTGATTAAAACTTTTTATTGACAATTTGACAAAGAAAACGGGGGCCCGCTCATTAAAATATTTCTCCATAGTGTATTTTTAAGACCCAGGCCTCAGGAAATTTAAATTTTCCTATCTCATGTCATTTTCACTGTATGGTCAATATTGACGTCTTTTGAAATGTGTGATCTTAATACTGTTGTCTGTTAACGGCTAACTATGCTGTGTTTCTTCCAGGAGGGAGAGGAAGGGAAGGAAGATGAAGAGAAGGAAAACCTTGGCAAACTGGAGTACTCACTGGACTATAACTTTACTGATAACCAGGTACACCCAATACACACACCTGCACGTAGTATTTTGTAAACACACCAATATCAAACCTCCCAAACACAGAAACAAAAGAATTAATGAGCCCAAACCATAGAAGGACCCAGTAAAGATGGCACCCTTTATTCTGAAAAGCTAGCTTCATTTCAGGATTTAGGACCCAAGAATGCTTAAACCAGACACAGTTTAGAACTGACGCCCCAAGTCGGAGTAATTTCCTCCATCTGTGTCACGTGGGTTTCTCCACTGCCATGCCTCTTTAGGAGACTTGCGGCAGGTCCTGAGTGTATTGATTCCAATGGGAGAAGTGAACGTGAACGCAGATTATGACCGATTCTTTCGCCTCATAGTCACCAAAGTAAATATTGGAGCCATTTTTCACAAGCCACATATCTCCTGAACATGCTGACACTAAAATGGCACATCAGGAGAAAATTAACTTTGTTCCGACTCTATCTATCTCAGGAACAAACTCTCACGAGATGTGGCAACACTGATAAGCTAATGTCAACTAACGTTGGTGAACGTGGTAAAAAAAAAAAACGTATTCCGCAATGCTAAATATGTCTTTTACATGTTAGCAAAAGAAAATATTCATAAATTATACAAATACAACTTTTCATCCATCCACACAACATTAACTACACTTTCAAGAGGTCACGCCCATTTAGGAGACAGGAAGTGCATACTGTTTCATACCATTGGCGCTGTTGAAATGTGCTTCTTTAGTATAGTGGATCTTTGCTTAATCTTATCTCTCCGTCCTTCTCCAGCTGATAGTCGGTATCCTCCAGGCTCAGGACCTCCCAGCCATGGATTTAGGGGGGACCTCAGATCCCTACGTCAAAGTCTACATGCTGCCAGACAAGAAGAAGAAGTTTGAGACCAAAGTCCAGCGCAAGAACCTCTGTCCGGTCTTCAATGAGACCTTCACCTTTAAGGTCTGTACATCAATACTGGAGAGCAGTGAATGAATGAACAGTAAACAATGACATTGTTTTGATCATATTATCAGTAGCATTTGTAAACTGTTCAGCATGAACATTGAAGCATCTTAAGCACTTTTTTTATATGATCCCTTTCCAGATACCCTATAATGAGTTGGGTGGTCAGATTCTGGTGCTACAGGTGTTTGACTTTGACCGTTTTGGTAAACATGACACCATCGGCGAGATCAAGATTCCCATGAACAGTATAGACCTTGCACAGCCAATACACGAATGGAAGGATCTGGTTGGAGGAGAGAAAGAGGAGGTAGATGATTTTTTTTTGACATCCACTGAAACATACAATTAATTTAACCGTCATTATCAACATTTAAAGCAACCAAAGCCCTGTGCAATATGATAACTCATCCATGTATATGTAATGTCCTCCACAGCTAGAGAAGCTAGGTGATATCTGCATTTCCCTTCGTTACGTCCCTACGGCCGGTAAGCTAACAGTTAACATCATGGAAGCCAAGAACTTGAAGAAGATGGATGTTGGAGGACTGTCAGGTACACACGCACACTTGCCTGCATGTTTGTACTAAAGACTGTTAATGAATGGCAGTTATAGTTCATGTCCACTGTGGCGTTATTTTTACGGCAATCATCGCCCCGCTTCCCAGCATTGCACGCTGGTGGGCTTGCCACTAGCAGTTGTCAGTTTTTTTTTTCACCGACCACTGACAAGCAAAGAAAACAGGCTACACTCTCCTACAACCGCGATGGCTGCTGCTGATTGGACGAATGCTTCACGTGGGGCTGTCTGCCCCCGAATTTCAAAACAGACCGTCTCTTATTTTACGAAAAACAGTTAACCGATGTTTTTATGGGAGACATAGGCTATGCAGTTGGTGAATCTGTCTTCATTTTAGATCAACAACGGTCAGTTGAAAAGATTTTCATGAGTTCCTGAGAGACGACGAGTCGAGCTGCAGGCTCCTTATTTGCATAAAATAGCCTGGATTCAACTTTATGCAAATGAGTCACGGTCAACTCGACGCCCCGCTTTTCGAAAGCTGCTGCAACACTACCAATATTAATTGCACCCATGCTTCCCTTAGACTATGAATGGGAAGCATGCAAATGAGGCATGGCAGTGGACACCTACCTTCACGGTTTCCCTGCTGCCTCTCTTGATCCACTGCCTGATGTCGTGTCTCTCTCTCTCTCTCTCTCTCTCTCTCTCTCTCTCTCTCTCTCTCTCTCTCTCACTCTCTCTCTCTCTCTCTCTCTCTCTCTCTCTCTCTCTCTCTCTCTCTCACTCTCTCACTCTCTCTCTCTCACTCTCTCTCTCTCTCTCTCTCTCTCTCAGATCCCTTTGTTAAGGTGGTGCTGCAGCACAATGGGAAGCGAATAAAGAAGAAGAAGACATCAGTCAAACAAAACACTCTGAATCCTTACTTCAATGAGAGTTTTAGCTTTGAGATCCCCTTCTCCATGATCCAGGTTTGTACATTTTAGTTAAATATAACACACATTTCCTTTGACATTTACTTGTCCTTCTCGCTCATCATAAAAGCAGTATTCAGCTTGCATTCAGTTAATTGTTTCAAATTAAGATTACACTCCTCTGGTTGCATTATTAGCCACACTAGCGGTTTCAGGACTGGCACTGTGGGTCAGGTCAATTGGTCCACCACTTTGGTCCACACTGAAATATCTCAACAATTGACCCTTATATCCTCCTAAATGCCTAATTCTTTCACCTCTAGTTTGTAACGCAGGCTTATCATGAAAAGTTTAAGTCACAAGCCCAAGCTGAAATAACCCATGTGACATCATCAGGGTTGTTTCTTTACATTGGAACTTTGGAAAGCCCATAGCTACAGGAGATATTATACAGTCCTTCCAGAAAAATGCGGAGTTTTTTTGTGATTGTTGCGGGCAAAAATCCTTGATTATGTGGCACGTTTTCTTAAAAAAGCGATGGAATATGCGGGATATTTATGCAGTTTTATGCGATGAAATTGTAAAAATTGCGGGAACTTGCAAAAATTGCGGTTTCATCATGGCTTCATCGCGGGGTTTGCAGCTTTTCGATGATGTTCACGTCGCGTAATTATGTCACTTCATAACGTTCCCATGGCAACAGGGGAAAATGGCTACTCTTGTGTGAAGTAAACGCAACATTTTTCAACTTTCTGCTAAGATATATGTGACTTTTTTTACAGCGAAATGCGGGGATTATGAAATCATGCAAGCCCCGCATATTTTGCGCGGAAATCGACAATTAGTGTGGGGTATTTGAAAAAATGCGGCCCCCGCATAAATATGCGGACTTTGGCTGATTATGCATTGAATTATGCGATTGCATAATCACGTTTTTCTGAAGGGACTGATTATACAACAATTTTAACAGCCTAAATAGTATCAGCCTAATTTAAATATATACTGTACATTAGAGCTGCACAATTAATCGCAATTTTATTGAAATCCCAATATGGACTAGTGCAATATCAAAATCGGAGGGGGGGTGCAATATTTGTTAAAGGCAAAATATTTGTCAAACCATTCTGAATTAAGTATTGTGGTTGCAAAGACATCCAAGCCTATAAAACATGTCCTACAGATTAAAGAAAAAAAATCTGTTTGGTACAGTCTGATAATCGCAAAAATCAACCTATACATTTTTCAGTGAAAATAAGAATAATGATACAAAAATGGTTCCCTCCAATATCATGAATCATGTCACAATCACTATATCAGTCTAAATAATCTTTAGTAGAAATTTTCCTCATGTCATGCATCCCTACTGTACATGCAGAAGAATTTGGTCTAACCATAGCTTCTCCTCCTCGGCTGTCTCCACGTACAGAAACTCCAGGTGATAATTACTGTGTATGACTACGACAAG